>JANHGN010002872.1:0-39545 GCA_024605025.1 Megaceryle maxima | reverse complement strand
CAAAAAAAACCCTACACAACCAAAAAACCCAAAACAAAATCCCAAACAGTATCCTGTCTCATTTAGGGAATCATAAACAGCAGACTGAAACCAACGCTTTAATTAGATTTTTGTTTTCTGCAGTTACCTTAATCACTGTACACTGCAGAGACAGACTTAGGTGCCTTACACCCAAAAATAATGATTAAAAACTAATTAGTTTAATTCAGCTGATCCTTTAAAACTAAACTTAAAAAAAAAAAAAGTAACAAGGCTTGGTCTTCTGACTGGCAGTCATTTATTTTCTCATTTTGCCTTGTCTACAAACAGGAACAGACAGATGCATCCTTTAATCTCATAAGGAGACAACTGTGTGTGGCTTTAGGAATCATACATGTTCTGACTCAAATACAAATGAATAAGTCAGGACAACCTGCTTAATTTCATGCCACAAAAAAAACCCTGACCTACAAAAGCAGATGGCAGGTTTTATCCTAGACTAAACTGGAAGTCACATTAGGAAAGACAATTGAAGTATCTAAGCTAGAATCCATGTGGATAGAAGCACCCACTCTCTTCAGATGATCACCTAATGGATCCTTAATAGCAAGGCTCCTCTCCTTGGAGATAAGCAATGAATTGACTACTATGAAATAAGCTGTAGAGCCTTTTCACAAGTATCTTCAGTAAGCTCTGCTTCTATTGTCATGTTTTGTTTTGTTTAGTTTTGTTTTTTTTCCATATATTAAAACACACTCACTGTGCTTTCCTGTGATAGCAGAAGGCAGTAATACATTCTGCAAACAGAAAGGCATTCACAAATTTAACATCACACTATTAGCTTTATCTACAGCAGTATTATTTTGAGGTTCTATTCACTTCTCTGTCATTTTAACTGGGGATTAAGGTATTCTTTTTGCAGTGATTTTCTTTTTGGCTATTACCTTCATGAAGATATCAACACCAAATATGCAGAAAGAACCATGGAGATAAAAAAAGTGTATGCAGAACTTGCTTTATCTGTTCCTACTTACTTTTCTAGCATTGCTTTCTGTTTGAGGATGCGATACACTTCTGCAGAAGTCTGTGGGCCTTGCAGTTTCTGACCATTCAGCATTTCTTGCTCCAATTCTTCAATAGACTAAACAGCAGACAGGGACAAAAAAACAAAACAAACCAAACCAAACCCCAAACAAACAAAAAACCAAACCAAACACAACGAAAAGTTACTACGGGTTTTTTGTGAACTTGAGTGAGCATATATAATATTCTCCTATATTCTTGTTTGAAAATATTCTCATTATATCTGCATTTCCCAATATCTTATCTGTCTAGCTTTTTTTTTCCTCTTTTAATCACCCCTCCTTTTTAACACCTTTATAATCATTCTAGCTTTGTAACACACTCAAAAATGAGAACACTCACACAGTACAGCTACAATGTTTTGGATAACTGTACTAATACTCCAACAAACCAGTAGTGCTAGTACTTGCAACAATGGATTTTACCCAGTGAATAAGGTACCTTTCCAGTTTTAACGAATGCTTCTGCTACACGTCGATTCCGGCCACCATAACATGTAGTGATGAGATCAGCAACTCCACAGCTCTCCAGGAAAGTGGCAGTAGACACTTGTCCTTTGCAAAAAATTCTGGCAAAGGCAATCATCTCCATTAGGCCAAGGCGAATAACGGCAGCTTTGGTATTGTCACCACAGCAAAGGCCATCACAGAACCCAGCTCCTACTGCTACTATATTCTAATAAGAAGGGGCGGGGAACAAAAAGAAAAAAAAAAAAAAACAGTAAATTAGTTGAGTCAACTACTGCTTACATAAACCTAGGAATTACCAAAAGACAGAGTGCAGATGTCCTTAATAACTGCAAACAATTTACTAGTGTATGAATAGGTTGTCAGTTTGGGGTTTTTATTGGTTTGGGGATTTTGATGTCTCTGGGATAACCTTAAAAAAAAAAAAATTACCAGTCTTACGTTATTAAGCATTTCCAAGGATAAAAGCATAGTTAAAGCTCTGGAACAAGTTGCCCCCGAGGCTGTGTAGCTATTATTTAAAAGGAGTGGGTTATCTTTCAATAGGGAGCAACTTTTAATGTTGTACAATTCAGTTCTCTCCAGTATATTGGATATGAGAGAGTTGTCAGATTCTTCAAGGATTTAAATGAAACCAGATGGTGGGCCTTATAAATTCACAGTTATGGGCTGAGGGGTATGTAGACTGTTCTTCCTCAGAATCATCAGTAAAGTGACGACCATTGCCTGTTGAGCCAGTCTCCAAGCTGGCACAAGACTGCAGTTTCACTGCGGATTTCTCATCATCAGCTGTACATCAGATATACTGATTCAGTACATCTTTATCAGCCCATTGTCATGAAAAAGAAATACAGTAAATGAAGTGCGTATTCAATAAATATAAGCACATATATGTATATAAATAGCAATTGATCACAGGTTCTTTCATGATCACCCAGCTGCAATACTTACAGTCTGAATCCAAAAATACTTCAAAAAACAAATTTCAAATTATCATAATTGTGAGGGAAAGCCGAGCTCTCTGTTGACCTCCTGTACTTTTTTCCAAGCTTTAGGCAACCACCCACATTGAAAAATCTTCCCTGCTTATAAAGGCTTGCAAAAATAAAGAGCAAGGTACAGTCCGTTAACAAGATTTAGTCTACTATCCCAGAAATAACAGAAAAGTCTCCTTCCCAAGACAGTATTTACAGGAAAATGCAGAAGCTGACAGACTATGCTACTTATCATAGTGTACTCTTTCTGATCTTTTAAATACTAATACTAGAGTTGCTTTTACTATATCTGCATCCAAAGAGAGAGTCTGGACTGGCACGTGTGCTTGCTTACTTCTATCCTCTTAACTTGTTGTTTGCAGTGATGCTGCTGATGTTTTGAACTGGTACTATTATAGAGAGCAGAACCTCTCTTTTTATACCCATCTCTTTACAAGAGACAATACTATCATCCTCTGAAATAGGAATTTCCTCCTTCCAGCAAGTTAAATAATGCTAATTTTAATTATTTTTTCAGTAACTTTCCCAGTAATAAAGTAACTGTCAGCTGACAGAAGATACACTTTAGATTCTTCCCTAAAAACAATCACGTGAAAAGATGTTTTTCATATTTTTATTACATATATTATCAGATTAATCATAAAAATGCAAAGTGTTTGTTGCTATAAAAAATTCTCCTAATAATAAGAATGTACAACTAATAAGAAAAAAAGCTCAATGTTATATCTCACTACTCACAGGTGAGCTTTGCATTTTGCTTTGCACAGGCAATAAAGACATAGCTGTCTGTTTAATTTTGCCTTCTTCATTTTCTTTCAGAGTTGTATGTGTTCCCATTGCATTAATAAAATTTTTGCAGTGTTCAAGTTAAAAACAGCTCAGGAAATTATTTACATGCTGTCACCACAAGATCTAGGATTAAACTAGAAAGGGTTTTTAATGAAGAGTTATTTTTAAAAATATGGTTTTAATAACATTTTCTTAGAGATTAAGGAAGATTTGTATGTTTAAAAAGCATCACTGATCTGTGCCATTTTATAGCAGTTCATGACTTTTAATCAGGCAAGAAATCAATACTGTTGTTAACAAGTTAATCTATCCTTACCTTGCTTTCTTTTAGAAATCATATTGTACATATTTTTGGAACTCTCAACTTGGTTAACAAAATACATTGCAATCAAAATTAAATGACCAGAGCACACAGAATATATACAGCTTTTTAGAAATAGACACAGAGAGTTCAGTCAGCAGGATGTATGATGGAAAAGAAGCAGAGGGAGGAACAAAACAAGGCTATGAAAACACACGTTTCACCTCAGTACCAGGTCAAGAACAAAAATTTATTTACATTTTGCTGCACTTCCAAAGAGATACTGGTATCTTGCCTGACTTGGACCTTTACAGTGGAGCTTGAGTGTCTGCTGACTAGCTGCTCAGTTTGAGGGAATGCTCAAGTCCTATATGCTCTCTACTGTCCTTTCACGAGTTTTGTCTGGAATAAAAACTACATGGGACAGAACTCCTCTACCAAGCAAGAATTTAAGCTACCCAGAAAACATCAGGCTGATCAGAATTAAAAGAAAAATAAATCCTTAAAACTTTTTGACTCATTTCATGGCTTTATAGACAGGGATTTATTTCCTGCTACCCTCTCACATCACCACAGCAATTTAAAGCAATGGCTGTGGAACCAAATTATGAGCTCCACAATTTTGAGAAGTTGCTGTAAATATAGTAACTCAAAACATGTTACACCAATGTGTATCCTGTTAGCCCAGTGTACAGATGCATGACCTCCCCTTCTCAGCACTTCCATTATGACAGCTCTCAAGACAAAGTTATGAAGAAAACCAAGTATGCCAAAAATTATGTTATTATAGCTATCAATCTACTTGCCACTAAGTGGGAATTGAAACTCCTTAGCTTAAAAGACATCATTCATTGGTGTGGTAAATGCAAGTGAATGGCATAGTACACACATAGTTATTCTGCATTGCTTTGTTTTCTCTGTTAAAACTATCTGAAACAAATAAACAAAAAAACCATAAAAAGCCAAATTATCTACTAAACCACTACACTCATCAGAAATGCTTCCATAACAGACATCAGATAATGTGAACTACAGTACTGTTGGCCAGAGCGCCAAGCAAATAATGCCTTCCTTTCACAAATACCCTGCAAATTGACCTGAAAAAAATAGCAAGACTATTTTTAAGCTAGCCTTTGCTTCCTGTTAGCTTCTATTTTGTTACCAAAAAAAAAAAAAATCCAGATAAGTAACTGTCCAAAATGACGTTTTTTCTACTCAGGTCATTTCTGTATGTGGCTATCCACATAAAGCTTATGCAGTGTATGTCTACAAAATATAAAACGTAAGAGTGCTCACATTGTGTAAGTCAGTGAAGAGGGGAATAGTTTTGTCAACAGACACAAAAGATTCATGCAAACTTCCTTCTCCCTTTCTTTTTGTGAACACACTGTTGTAAAAAGAAAAAGGGAACTAAAACGCATTTAGAAATATATTGACCAGTTGGTTGAAATCAACACCTGTTTCATGACTGTGTGGAAGCTAAAGTGGAAGATGTAGAAAGGGAACTTGGGAGATGGTGAGACAAGGGTCTAAAAGCCAACTCTCAAAACATGCTGCTCCCTAATTTCCTATCTGGTTCTTCTGAAAGTGTCATGTAGCAGTTTTATATGTTACATGAAGCACACTAAACTTAATTCTTTAAATGAATATACCCTCTTTTTTTTTCTCCAAGGATCACCATTCCTTCTGTGTACCAAATGCAGCCTGTTAACCTTACCTTCAAAGCACCACAAAGCTCAACTGTATCTGCATCATCTACAACAGTTATTCTGAAATTCGGAGTCTGCAGGAGTTCTTTGAAGAGAAGGCCATTTTCCAAGATTTTGCTGCCTGTTGAGAGAAAGAAAGGGAGGCTAAAAATTGAATAATTTGAGTGTTATTTAGCCTTTCCTATGCAAGTCAAAAGGTTGTTCTATCTTCATCCTAAACAGACTCCTGTTTTAAGTGACTAAGGACATGTCTACACTGCACTTAAAAGCTCTGCCCCGAGTTACTCTGGACTTCTTCATAATTCATTGTTTGCATAGCAACAGATTTGAAATAACTCCCATTAATTCTCTATACTCTCTCTTTTTCGATAATTATCTTTAAAAGTTACAGTTAACAATAAAACAAAGGTGAAGTAAACATACAGCAGGTGCAATTCGAGCCACTTATGTTAAGGCCTGCATTCCAGAAAAATACATACTGATCAAGACATACCAAGGCTGTCTTATTAACTGAGCATGCTGCAACTGACAAATGCTTCTAAACACTAGGTCATTCAAGTATTCAAAAGTAAGTCCAGCAAAAAAGCTGTTAATGACAGGTTACAAAGCTGAAAATGCACAAAACTGAAGAAAATAACACTAAAAAACCCCACCATAAACCCTGTGCTATTATGCGTGACTACTTGCATGCATATTCACATGCACATATGCCTACCTAGACACTGTGAAATCCAAGACTAAGCACATCTTTGTGCTGCAAAGGTGTGTAGAACTAGAAGAATGTTTAACTTTTTGGGGAACTAATTATTTTGAGAAATTAAAGATATTAATACCTTAGAAACAAAACAAAACAAAACCCCAAAACAACCCAAACATGCATAAAGGTACTGTCTGTGACCATAACACCTGAACTGGAGTACAGCATATACAATAATTTATCCATATAAACCCATACAGACAGAAGAAAAAACTCAAGCATAGTAATAAAATAAAGCAGTTTGTTATGTGGAGGGTGATAAAAAGCATGCTTAGTATTTCATCTGCTAAGGTCACAAGCTTAGTGAGACTAAGTAAAACTGCACTCTTCCCTCCCCCTCTACTTCCAGTATTGTCCTAGTACTTTTGGAAGTGTAAACTTTGTAGGAAATCCCACATTAAAATAAGAACAATGCAACAGTTTCTGATAATAGCCAGCTAATGTTGAAAATGATAAAATTTGAGCTATTTGGGGTGCCACTGTGAGGACAGGAGCATGTTTTAAACATTCTTATTACTTAGAACAGTACCTATTGTGGTTTCACAGAATTTCTCTGCTGCCACCTCATTGGCAATGTTAGCTCCCATCAGCACACTGATGTCTATTCCCATCTTCTCTCGAATAATGTCAGAGATCAGTTTGAGTCCCTCCGGGCCTTCATCTATTCCCTGCAGCCAACATTAAATGGAATTACTAAAAGTCATTCATTAGACAGAGTAGGTAAGAAAGCACACCACAATTAGTCTTGCCCGTGGGTAAGAAGTGCAACAAAGCCTATTCAGAGAGAGGCTAAAGATGACAGACTTGCTAGCAGTGAAACTTCCACTATTGTTGTATCTGTCTAAACTGTCCTCTTTTCACAGGAGGTAGGTAGCACCTTCAGAATTAGGATTAAACTCTAGGTGATGGTAACAGTTTTTATTCCATGCTCAAAGACCTGATTCTAAGAAGTGCTCAATATTCAGCTTTGTTAGTTCAGAACTGCAGCTGCTTATTGAGTGTATCCTTACTAAAAACAGTGAAGCATCACCAATCCATTAGTTGGGAATCAGGCCTGCACTTGGGATTTGAAATTGCACCAAACCTCACAAAATGGCATTCCAATAACTTTGTTTTATGAAGAGATACCTGAACTGCAATATCAGATTCCCTTGTGTATAGCACCAACAACAATTTACTAGTAGAAACACAGTTTAATAATTTGAAATACTACTACAACAACTGGAACACCTGTTCAGAGAGACGTAGAAAACTGAACAACTGAGAATAACTGCTTTTCTATGGATATTTTTAATCTGTATTTATAACACACTCTTTACAAAGTGTAAAGCTATGGTCATAAATAGGTTCTTAGAAAAGATCACCCCAGAGATTAACACTGCAATGGAGATGAGAGCCTGGTACCCTAAACTGGTTGAACCAAGAACTCCAGAGGACATCACTTTCTTCTTACAAAACCCTTTTCTCCCAGCCTGCTAAATGCAGGCTCCTTTTCAGTTTTTAGAACAGGGGCATGGCAGACAAGCTACTGAAATCGTCTTTCTTTCCTATAACACCTTTTATATAGTACTATTTTTTAATGTTGGGGATTTGGTACTCTTGAGGATTGGCAATTTTGAATCATGATTTAAAGGCAAGGGCGACCCTTTACTATTTCTACATACACATATAAACACACACACTTGTATCTTGTCAGTAGTGACAATACAGGCAGGCAGTACTTTGCAGTTCCACAGATCAGGGGTGCTATTCCTTAAATAACATGGTGCAGTCAAGAGACACGCAGGAAAGCCTGTATAATAACCAGCCAAATAAACCAGTGCTTGCATTTCTGCATTATTATTCAATATGTATCACTTAATATACAGTGCTGCTTTCTCACCTTTAAAGAATCTGAAGGCAATGACATATACATGTTGTATTTGTCCCTCACAGTGTCAAAAGTGTCCCCACAAAATAAGTGTAAAGTCCCTCCTCCTAAGCAGGCAATTAATAAACAGAAAAACATGCAAACATTGGGAACAACTCAAAAAAAAAGAACATGTAAACAATTATTTATCCAGGTGAAAGGAGATCAGAGTGGCTTAAGTGCCAAATTCAGCTTTGCTATGAAACAGATGCAACTTCTGACAAAGTCAATGAGAACTGCACCTGCTTCTTGAAGAGTTAAATCCACTAGTGAATGATAGATGACAGAAGAATAAACAAATACTCCTCCCTCCCCACACTTTAGACCACTAAAAATGTGACAGATGAAAACAGCATGCATGAAGAAGCTGCAAAAGTAAAGAATGCATGCCTGCCTCTACTACTTTGTTTCACTGTTGTGTTAAATCTCTGCCCTCTCTCTTAAACTATACTTTGAATGATGCAAAGTTATGCCTTTTCATAAAAGCTAACATCTACTTTGCATTCTCCCGCAGTACGGTGAGGGTGAGAAGCTGCCTAATAATCAACTCTGTTTAGGTATGGCAGGTACCACTATTTTACTTAAGACTACACTAAGTAAGGGCTTTTTTTGTTTGTTTGTTTTTAGATCATAGCCATTAATCACAACACATCATTAAAGCACTGGTAATCAGTACTCAGAGCAGTAATCCCAAGGGTATACAGACCCAGACTCCGACTTCAAATATGCTGACATAAGTCCTCATTTACTCTGCTGATTTCTTTAGTTATTCCTATCACTAAGGAGGTGAGAATATAAACCACGTTTAGCAAATTAAAGGGGAACAAAGTATATCTTGAGCTTACAGAAGAAGCATAAATGGACAACTTCAATGCAATAAACTTGAGGACATCTAGGACAGTTGTGTGGTTTTGATGCTATACATTCAGCTCTTAACATTCCATTATTTTACCCTTCTACAATATGAAAAAGTTTCCTACAAAATGCAGCAAGTGCACTTGGGAAGCATTACTTTTTCATACAGCGCAGTACTAACAAAACAGTAGAGATCTGGTGGTTTTGTTAGCCAAACCAGAGACAAGCTTGAAGTAAGTAGTGATAGGGTGTTTCTATTCTTTTTAAGCACAGATCCATAAACGCATCATTTTCCAGAAATTACAGTAAACATATGAATGTGTGTTAAGAAAATGATGTGCTCTTAACTAAGTACAAAGCAATAACAAACCAGAATCTTCCAAACCTTGTGGGAATATCTTATTCTTTGCAGCTACATAAACAGCAGGGAGGGGGGAAAAAAAAAAAAAACAAACAACAAACCAAATAACAAAACCCCAAACAACAAATCCCAAAAGAAACAAACAACAACAAGAAGTTCATCCACATTTAAAAATTCTCCTGCCACCAAAACTACAAACACTCCAGTAAAACACTTCCCCTCCACCTCTGCTCCTCATATTTCCTATTCCTGAACTGGTTTGGGTTTTTTTGCACCATGCTGAACAGACTCTCTTGTTGCAAGACAATATTCGACATGAACAAGCACTATTAGTCACATGAAATTCTCTCAGCAGTTCTTAAAATGATCAACTCAGCATGTGGGATGTGCGTTAACAATCAAAGCATTATGCCTGTGCTCTGTTCATCATTTAATGATGCATTTGGAAACAACAAATAAAAGATTGGAAAGCTTGTTGGTGCAAAACATATTCACTCCCTCTTACTTCTTAAAAGTCTTGTGAACAGTCTTGTGTTTCTTTTCCTGCCAGCACTAGTCTAAAATAAAACACTGTATAACAATTCACTAATGACCAAAACAAATTCCAGTCTTACATCTAGAAAGGTTTAATGCAACAATCAGTGAATAATGGAGAGACTTTTCATATCAAACTATCAAGTTATGACATATCTTCAGTTATTAATGCATAGTACTTATTATACCTTTATGAGAGTTATTCCAAGTGCTTTCTTGGGTACTCGTCCTGTGATTTCATCGCAGATTTTATGAATAAACTGATGAGGAATTACAAAAACCAGCAAGTCTGCATCCTGTACAGCTTCATTAAGGTTTGGGACAGCAACCTGTGTGGTTACGGGAGAGAAAAGCCACATAACTTCTAAAATTAACATTACACTCAAGTGTTACAAAGAACAGTTTGGTCTTATGCTGAATGCTACAAACTACTGTCTTTCATCATTGAAAATAAGCAGTAACATAAGCTTCCCAGAAAATAATTTAAGCTTTCAAACAAGGTACTTCGTGTCTTGAAAGGGGCATCTTCACAGCCACCGGTATGGTTAGTGCCACAAAAATTCAAAATGTTCCATAACATTCAAACAAATACTTTTAAGTAAGAAAATAAAATAAGAAGCTGCCTCCTCTTAAAAAAAAAAAAATCAAGTTTATCAAACAACTGCATGCAGAAAAGTAGTTTCTTTACTTAGAGCCTTATATACTCAAATGTTTTCTCCAGATCTTTTACACCTACTGATTTATATTCTCTCTCTCTTTACTCATACTTAAAACCCTTACTCGGGGTTTGTTTACCCTTTAAGAAGGTGACCTATGTTGAAGTCACTTGCCAGACACTACTTTTCCTAACAATTGTTCACCACCTTAAAATAACATTCAAGTTTAAAATGTAGCAGTAAGTTTGACCATTGGTCAAGAGCAAACTTGCATGAGAAGGTAGTGGACAACAAAAACACCACACTTGCTGAAGGTCAGGGAAATGGGATTTCAGCATTACAGTTAAAAAGTACACAACAATTCATATCTTTCCTGCCCAGCACCTCTGCTGAAGTGTCAGCTGCTGCAGCCTCTTCCTATAACGTTTTGGGGGCAAGACTCACCACCTGCTCACTCATCATGTTACACCAACACAGAATACATGTGGAGTCCCGCCGTTCTTCCCTGGCAATGCTCCATCTAACATGATGGTCTAACTGCCCATAGTTGAAATACAACTGAGAACCAGATAAACTGCAAACAGCTTGCAGTTTGCCTGAGAAATACTCTAGTTCTCATCCTGTAATACTTTAAGTGTTTCAGAGTACTTGAAATCCCTTCAATTCTCACCGACCAGTCAGCTCCCTTCCAAAGCTAAGGATAGATTTTTTTTTTTTAAATGGGTATCATCAGAGCTGTCAATCTTGCCCTCATTTTCACGTTTGTTATCCCTATACAGAAGCTGAACTAATATAAAAAGAACAGTGAGATTAAAAAAAAAAAAAAGTAGTACAATGTGTTGTATTTCTCTACCTGCATAGTTTCATAATTTTACTTGCTCAAATCTCTGATCTCATCAGTAAAATAGCATACAGTTTGAAATATTATAAAACCTAACAGCATTAGCAAAAAAAATTTCTACTTCCACTCACAGTATGAACAATATTCCCTCTACTTCAAATCTCCTATCTAGAATTTAGCTTCTGAGACTTACCACATTATCTGGCAGCTTGTATCCAGGAAGGTATTTTACATTTTCATGTTCATTATTTATGATATCTGTCAGTTTTCTCCCATTAATATTCTCCTCAAAGACCCACATCTTCACTGTGGAAGCAAACTTTTGCAATTTTTTTACATTATTGCCTATTATTTTTGCAACCGCAGAACCCCTGCAGGAAAGAAAAAACAATATTCTAAAAAAAAAATAAAAATATTATTTTGCCCTAGAAGAAGGAGTTTGTCTGTCAAATAAATAGGAAAACACAGGTTACCAGAGCAGTTACTGTGTAGCAGTGTTGATATAGTAAAACAAGTGGAAAAATACACCAGTCATTCACACCTGCTGTGTTCTCTAAAGTATATCTAGTGTAGGTTGGACTGAAGCATTTACTGAAAACATCCTTACTTATTTTGTCTGCTTATTGGCTATGCAGTGAGAGTGTGGGTTACTCTATTTCCACAAATCAAATGGATCATATCTTCAAAGTAGTGGTAAAAATGACACAACTTTAAACCATGGATCATTTTCACCTTGAAGAAGCAGGAAGCTTTCTTTGCTAAGATGACTGACCCATCAATTACTGTACAATACTGTTATGCATTTAAAGCCAAAAAGCATTTATATCTTGCTTAAGTCTTAAGCTTTATGGTTATGCTGCTGACCTCACAGAATTTAACTCTTGTAATGTCACCCTCTGAACCTGCAGGCAGACAGCTCCATTACTCATTTCCTCCCCACCCACCCCCCCCCCCCCCGAGAACATCTTTTCCCCAAGAACAGCACACAGTAAAATCTGTAGGACAGTGATCAATTTTAATTTAAGTTTTGCTTAGAAATCTAGTAATCAGAATTACTGAAGCTACATACAAGAAAAGGAACAAATGCAACCTTCTCAACTATTCCTAGCCTGTATTATATGGAAGAAAGAGATGCAATTTTTTTAAAACCTGCTAACCTTACTACCTTCACTGGGATAAGAAGGTGGCTTCATAACTGCTGATCACTTACCAAACAGGTCAAAAAAATCCAACCAACCAACCAAAAAACAAAACAAACAAACAAAAAAAAGCCAAAGAAAACAAACAAAAACAAAAACAAACCAAAACAAACAAACTGTATAAAGATGCTATAAAGACACAGAGTCACCAATCTGAGTCTTATGTGCATGCATGTGCACACTTTATTAGGAGGTAGGAATATTTTAACTTTTCAAATCTAGTTATAGTCACACAGTCTCCTAAATGTATTATGGACAGTGCTTGTAATGAACTCACAGCTGGCAACTAAAGCAAATAGATTTATTCTGCTCAGAGACCTTTTAATATGGCACAACTCATTGTGCTGTATTAAAGATGTGTGCTATCACAGGCCCTAAGGTCACTTTCTAAGTAGTGGCAGAAAAAAAATTATATCATACTAAGTATATCTTCTTCAGTTAAACCATAAAACTGTACGTCTTAAAAGACTGGAATTTATTTCTCTGATAGCACTTCACACACTACAAATTCCCCTGGGTTCAGGAGGTGACACAGAAGCGTCAGATTCCTCCTGGAGAAACTGGCTGCTCATGGCTTGGATGGGTGTACTCTTCACTGGGTGAAAAACTGGCTGGATGGCCAGGCCCAAAGAGTTGTGGTGAATAGACTGAAGTCCAGTTGGTGGCCAGTCACAAGTGGTGTTCACCAGGGCTCAGTACTGGGGCCTGTTCTGTTTAATGCCTTTATCAATGATCTTGATGAGGGGATCGAAGGCACCCTCAGTAAGCTTATGGACAATATGAAGCTGAGCAGGGGCATAGATATGCTTGACAGTAGAAGGCTCTTCAGAGGGACCTGAACAGGCTGGATTGATGGGTCAAGGCCTATGGTATGAAGTTCAATAAGGCCAAATGCTAGCTAGGTGCTGCACTTGGGTCACAATGATCCTATGCAACACTACAGGCTTAAGGACAAGCAGCTGGAAAGCTGCCTGGTGGAAAATGACCTGCGGGTGTTGATCAACAGCCACCTGAACATGAGCCAGCAGTGTGCCCAGATGGCCAACAGCATCCTGTCTTGTGTTGGCACTAGTGTGGCCAGCAGGACTAGAAGTTATCCTCTTGTACTTGGCACTGATGTGACTGCACCTCAAATACTGTGTTCAGTTTTGGGACCCTCCCTACAAGACAAACACTGAAGTGCTGGAGTGTGTACAAAGGGCAACAAAACTGGTGAAGGTCTAGAACACAACTTATAAGGAGTGGATGAGGGAAGTGGGATTGCTAAACCTGGAGAAAAGGAGGCTCAGGGGAGACCTTATCACTCTCTGCAACTACCTGAAAGGAGGTTGTAGAGAGCTGGGGGTTGGTCTCTTCTCCCATGTAACAAGTGGTAAGACTCAAGGAAATGGCCTCGATTTGTGCCAGAGAAGGTTAGGGTTGGACATTAGGAAAAAATTCTTCACTGAAAAGGGTTGTTAAGTATTGGAACATTCTGACCAGGGAAGTGGTAGAGTCACCATCCCTGAAGGTATTCAAAAGACATGTAGAAGAGGTGCTTAGGGACAGAGTTTAGTGGTGGGATTGGCAATGATTGTTAATGATTTTAAAGACCTTTTCCAACCAAAATGATTCTATGCTTCTCAGCCATCTCCTGCCAAGCTCATATTCTAGATCTGCATGCACAGAGTGGCTTCCGCCCCAACAGTGGACAACTCACCACTTCACCCCCCAAATTTCAGATCCACACAAACATATTAATCACATTCAACACAACACAGGTACACATTCCTCAAAGTGCTTTAAGTTCCTTGAACAAAAGCACATTTACTCCTGCAGCTTTATATACAAAGTCTGCATCCTGGCAAATCACTGTCTTTGGTTTTGAACTTCACTACACATTCTGTGTGCTTAGTGTTGATAAATACAGAAATAACCCATTCAGCAACTCTCTGAGATTTTCAAGCACTCTGCCAGCATAAAGTTTGGCAGTGTGTATTACTTGAGTGAGTACTACTTAATTCCATTACTATTTAACTCTTAAATGCTGTAACTGTCTTTTTTTTTCAGCCTTTAAGTGTAGTATTAAAGAAGTGAAGGTTTCCCTAGGCTTAGCTTTTGAATTTAAATAGATTCTCCTGACTGGCTTCTCTAGTTCCCCATTTCCTGTCATGCTGCAGCAACTGTTACAGGACTGAATTAAGCAAGGTCAAACAACTGACATGGAGTCCAAGATGACGCTATCCAAGGTGAAATACCAGCTCCCACACCTGTTAATCCAACAAGCAGCCAATATTCTCTTCTGTGCCCTAATACTTCTCGGTGGGTACTCTGAAATAGTTTACTGGAATGTCTGGCTCATCTTGTATACTCCTGACACAGTGCAAGGCAAAGGAATGGGAATTCTTGCCAATTTATACCTAGCACTAACATTTCTAATGTCAGCCAGGTTGCAAGACTTGGTGCCTGCAGCAACTCAGTTACATAGAAAAATCACAGTGAAAGATTCCCCTCACAAACTTTAACCCCAACGTGCTCTGAGGGATGATTACTGTTATTCAAGTAATACAAGGTTGTTGCACATCAAACAGCAGAGTATCAAGGGTATGCCCAAATAGAAGCACATATCCTTATTCAACACTTCTGAAGAGCTGTATCTGTGGTTCACTGAGCAAGATCACCCACTTTGTCTCCTGCCCTTCACTGTTACAGTGCATCACACTTGGTCTGCTTTCCCCCATCACTTTAAAACTAGAGCCCCAAACCAAGAAACTCCTCAATTTGCTCTGATACCAGCATCATCAGAAGTCAGAATATGCAAGTGTAAATAGTATCATTATTTAGCCCTACCACTTTTCCCTGTAAAATCACCTCAGTTAAGCCACGAGTTTTACCTCACAATTTTCTACAGCAGCTTCCAGGCTGTATGGCCCACTCTGTCCTGGTAACTTCCCATCTCCTTCCAAGCTTTAGAATTTCTGTTCAAGTCATGCAGTCAGATTAATTAACAACTGGTTCTAGCGAAAGAGATAAATTCTGGCTGCGCACACCTTGTAAACCTGCCCTGGAAGTGTTCTCAGAAAAGGAGGCTATAGCACTTGTCCAAGGGAGCGTCTGTAGTGTTAACTGAATCTAGGCCCTGTGCTTGAATCCTGAGGCTACAAGGCATTTTCCAGAGGTGTACTTCATATTCCAGAAAGTTTCTTTTATCCTCTGTCTTAAATGATCCTAATACAATCACTTACCTATCAGCTGAGCAACCCTAAATGGACAAGGCCACTGAAAAGCTCAGCTCCTGTCTTGTGAGCCATCTGTCCCATCCCATGACCTTTCATCAGGTGCGAGAGACTTCTGCCAAGTCAACTTCATTGTTAAGGTGACCTTCTCCCTCATGACCAACCAAACCAGTCTGACTAGAAATAGTTTACCATCAAGGTGATTGGTTCAACCCTTCTAAAGGGTCACTACTGAATCAACTCCTTTGGTGTTTTTTAATCCCAGTTATAGGTTAAAGGGCTGTGAGAAGTCAAAGACATATGTACAGTTACAGGCACTTGTGAGACAGAATCATCTCATGGAACCCTAAAACCCCTCAGTATCCAAACTGCTGAAGATGCCAAACACCACTCAATCCAACTTCCTACATGGTTATAATTTAGGCAACCCCAGTTACAAAGTCCAGTTATCCAAGCTTCAAAAATATATAACCTCAAAATATCAATGTTAAGATGCATAAAAGTGCTTCAATTTCTTTCTATGTACCTGCTTTTGAGCATTAAATGCTTCCACTTTAGGACCACAGGCCCAGTTCAAAAAGTCACTTACGTGCAGACATGCACACAATTCAAATGAAGTCCTATTTAGTTCAGTGGTTGAATATAGGCAAGAATATGTTACTGAATCACAGTGCTCAGTCAGGATTTTGTGTCTGTCATCTCTTGGACCCTCAGGAAGAAATCACCTATCTCTCCAAGAATTATTGCTTGCAGAAACATTGGCAAGGGGAGGGGGAAGAGGGTGGGAGGGCTGCTGCACATCAAATAATTTGCAATTTTATATTTTTTATTACTTTGGTTTCTGCTTTCCTGCTACCAAAAATATATACATACATATATTGTCACACGGCTACTAATATGAAAGAAGCTCTCAGTTATTTGAATAAATTTATTCACAAAAGAAAGAAAAAAAAAGATGATACCTGGTAACATCATTATCTCTTTCTATAGGCATCACAGATATGGGCATATTGCCACCCAAATATCCAACCCATTAGGCAGGAGATTTTCTTGTTATTAAACTGATCCAATGAGGTGAAAACAAAATATATATGCACATGGTTACTGCTAGTAGGTTCTATTTATAAATCCTTTTTCTTCTTCAAGTGTATTTCACAGTGAATCAAATACAAATGCAGTCAAGCCTTCTGTAAAACTTTTTGCTAGATTTCAAGTATGGAAGAATGGCAACAATACTCCTAAAAGATTGACAGGTCTAACTACATAATTTTCTTCTGACATATACTATATGCATATATGTATTGTACAGTATCTCCCTGCTCATCTTTCAAGCTAGTGCAAGGAAAGCAAGAGATCCTGCACTGAAATGCCAGCCATTCCCTCAACAAGCCACCACAAAGAAAAACACAACTTGGCTTTTGGTGTTGTTTGCATAGTTAAAAATACAAGGAACTGCCAGTTGGACAGAGGGTGTAGGGGATGAGCAAAAAGTCCCCGACAAGCAACTTTGACAAAAGGCTGTTGAGTTTTGTTTAATAAACTGTAACCCCTTGCTCTATACCAAACTCCTCTGAATTTAGATTTAGTCTTAAAAAACAGAATGTTATCAGCAATAACATATGCTTAGCATCTGTAATGAAAGTGGCAAACTGTGAAGATACATATAAACACATTGTACTTAACTTACTCATTGTAAAGAGAGTTGTAAAAACAGTGATTAGGAATGGCATAGAAATTGAAGAAGCAAGCCAAAGGATTCATAACATGATGCTCCTCATCGAGAAGTGATTAGTAAATCTATTGCTTCCAGTGAACACAACAGTAAATTTATTTAAATCTAATTATAAACTAATGACAGATGCATCAATAAAACCTTGTCTCAAGCCTTCAGTGTGCCTCAGCATAACCAATTTGAAAAAGAAAAGGCATTTCAAATAGCCTAGCATCTCACGACTCTATTTTGAGCTACCTTAGAAAACAGCTAACATAGGAACCCGCAGACAACACTTTTGGGGAGAAGTGGACTTGTTAAAAGAAGCCCTACAAGCAGCGCTTACTTAGCGATGACCTCCTGAAACAAAACAAAAAAATCAGAAAGCTCAGTGTCTTTAGTGTCTACATCACCTGACATCGAACAAACCACACAACAAATACCAGGTTAAAAACATCCTAAAATACCTTCTTCCCTGACCGGGCGGGTGCCTGCAGTAAGCGCGCCACAGCAGAGGCCTCAATCCTCCCTCCCTCCGCTCCCGAGCGGCACCCGCGCCTCCGGGGGAGGCCGAGGGCTGGAGAAGCCCACGCGTCCGGCACCAGCGCGCCCAGAAGCCCGCCACAGAACAAACGCTGCTGGCAGCGACACCGTGTTCCTCCACCAGCACCGAGGCCGTCGCCTTCGGGGAGGGCTACCGCGCCCTCACCGCCGCTGAAACCCCTAAGGGGGAGCGCAGCTACGGCGCGAAGCCCTCCGGCTGCGGGCCAGGGACACGATGGCTCTGCGCGGGAAGCGGCGGGAGGGCCCGGGCAGGCACGGCCGCAGGGAAGGGTAGACCAGGGCCGCCGCTCCCGAGGTGTCGGCCCCCTGTCAGGGGCGGCTGCTGCCACCTCCGCCGCCACACTCACCAGTTCCCCGAGCCCACGATGCAGACCTTGAGGGGCGCTGCGGCGAGGGCCATGACAGCACCACCCGCGGCAATGAGCTCCGTAAGGCGACTGTCTCACGCTCCACCGCCAAGGGACCGCCCCCGCCCCTGCAGCTTGCCGGGAAGTGTAGTTCCGCCCGCCGCTGCCCGTGCCTGCTCTGCCGAAGGACCGGGACCGCCCGCCGCGATGGGCCAGGCTAGCGACAACGGCCCTTCTCTGCCACATCTTCCTCTGTATTTCAGTGCTTTGTCCGTCCGCTGCCGGTAGAAATAGATCCATCTCTTTCTTCAGTGCTTCATCTGACTTCACACACGCTAACGAAAAAGACAGCATGGGTTAAGCATCCATTAAGAAGAACAAAACCAACTCGAGTAAGGGCAGTATAAAGCACACCAAGATTCTCTAGCTGTGCGCTTTATACAGAGGGTTGCTTGCACTTACGGCTTAATCTATTGATCTGTTTTAAGTAGCTATGGCTAGGGTGCCTCTTTGTCTAGGAAGTTCTCTATTTGTCTGACATCCAAGCATTTATCAAAACCTGACAAGCTCCTTTCAAAACAGTACCCAGAGATAATGTGTCAGTGCTAATCTGCAATGGCAAAGAGTCCTGTACAAAGCAGAAACATCTGGCAACTAGAAAATACCAGAGAGTTACTGTAGTACAAAGCATTTAGCTTGAATTGCAAATTTCTGAAAACAAACCTGATTATTTACTTGGAAAATTTCCATTTAATGTGCTGATTTTCCCATTGAATAGATTATAAAAAAATAGATTTCTTAGGACACATTTAAAGCATTAAAAAGCAGTTTCCCTTCATTTTATTCATAGTGTTCTGTACAAAAGACAGGAATCTGATTTATATATAATTAGGTATTTATTGCACTTGAACATGTTAAGGTCTTGCAACACATCTTGAGTCATTCTAAATTCTGCTGATTTTGTAGGAATTTCTTTTACATACATGCTGTCGTGTGAGTGTGGGACTGGCAAAACTGTGACTTCTTTAGTCACTCTTTAGCCTAACTGTGGATATGGACTGGGTAGCTAGCACAGCTCAGCCTTTCTGAGTGGAAGAGGTCAAAGGGAAGAAAAGTAAGATATAATAATTAATATTTTCTTAAAAAGCCTCTGTTTCTAAGACATCTTCAAGACAGACATGAGGATGAGGTCCTGCTAAATTAAACAAGCATAGATGTAACTGGATAATAGAATTAAGGAATCATCACATCCCAGTCTTTGACTTTTTTGAAAATGTACAAAATGGGAGGGAATTAGGTTTGGCTTTTGTTTTTTTGGTTTTTATTCCCAGTGACTGCTGGGCAGCTTTCAAATCCTCAAAAAAGAAATGCACTTGAAGGCCAGGAAAGGCTAAGATGAACGAACATTGTACCTTCCCTTCCACTTAGACTTCCTCCCCTTCAACTCGACTCTATTCCTCCTCATCCTTTCTTCACATAACCTGTTTTCCTACCTCTTGTCTGTGCTTATTTTGTCAGCTCTCCATTTAAATGTTTCTCATTTATGCTTTTTCTCACCTCACACTTCCCAGTCTTGCTCTACTTTGACTGACTGTTCTGCAATTTTGTTGATAAAAAGTTAATGAGGAAATGAAAGCATTTTAAGGGTTAAAAGCAATTTTACTTTTCCTTACACAGAGGCAAATAGACTCACTCTATTTTCAGAGAACTACCTACTTTGTGCAAGGTTGACACACACCTTCAGACTAAGTCAGTCTTCCAAACACATCACCCCTCTATTCTCAAAGAAGAAATAATATTGTCAGCATTGCTTGGAGATCATACTGCATTTCAGCAGGCCTTATAAGATAAATACAGTTTTAATCTATCCGGGAACCTAGGTCGAGCACACATTATAAAGCTTAACAGATAAGGAGAAATCTGGAAAACAAGTGTCTCCTTTTAGCTTTGTAAAAACTTCTGCTGTGCATCTTACAGATTTTGTTGGTGCTGTTTTTTCCTCTACTTGCCCAACATGCTGTACTTTTTTTCAGGCAAACTACTACTGATGGTAATTTGTTACAAATTATTCCACTAAGCTTTTGTGTTACATCATTACCTATGGTCATAGTGTGATAAACCTTTTGGGTCTGTGAAAATGCCAACCTCCCCCAATTGCTCATCCCTCTTTCTCCACTTTCTTCCCCCACCTCGTGTTGACACTGTTGTGGTTTAGGCCCACCCAGCAATGAGCACCACACAGCCCCTTGCTCATGGGATGGGAACGAGAATTGGGAGAAAAAGGGAAATCACATGGGCTGAGATAAGGAGAAGTTAATAGAACAATTCAAGGACATCAGAAACAATGGTAATAACAATGACACTAATGAAGTAATATATAAAATGACTGATATACAACAAAATGCACACCTAAATTGCCTGAGCCTACAGCCCAAAATAAAACACCAACACTATGCCCCATCCAGCCCTCCTCTTATATAGCAGGCATGACATCGGTATGGAATCGAATATCCCATTGGCTGGTTCGGTTGCCAATCCTGGCTGTGGCCCCTCCCAGCATCTTCTGAAAATTACACCTACGCTGGCCGACCCCAGGACAGACACACGAGTTGTTCGTACAGTCCACGTAGAAAACCAAATAGAAGAATTAGCTGTGTTTTTCTGCTTTTTCTAGATTAAAGTGTTTGTTGAACGACAGTTTCAGCCCATAGCATAAGAAGTCAAATGTCTGACTAAGTAATTTACTGCTATTAGATTTGTATTCTGAAATTAAGAGTCTAAATATAAAACAGAGACAGAATTATGTGGGCTGAGGGCAATATACAAAACTGCTTTTGGGAAATAGGGGTGTCTGTCAGGTAAGCTTTTCTTGTCTGGTGTCACGTGCAGAATACTTTCTAAGTTTTCCTCCACAAAACAATAACAAAGACCTTTCACTTTGAAAGCTAGAAGACTGGTGATGGTGTAAGAATGTAGGCTACCTTCCCTGCTGTTCAACAGTCAGGTTTGATAATGGCTTCAATTTGCAAAGCATAGATCAGTATCTCGGATATGACCCTTAAAGCTGCTAGAGACTAACTAGTGCTTCCACTCCAGTGCTTATTGCAGCTATGTCCTGCTCTTCTGCTCCGCAGGTAAGTCCTGCTCGCATGGCTGCTCTGCCTTCCAGACACTGCAGTGGCTGTGTCTCTTAGACAACTCTAAACCAAGCCTCCCATTACTGTGCAGCCCTGATACTCAGAACTCTGTTCCTATACCTATACAGGGTTCTTACCAAGCACAAATAGACTATAACTTAGGTTTAGGAGAAGTGAATTGAATTTACTGTTTACCCCTATTTCAATGGAATTCTACATAAAATTTTTGCAGTTATTAGTGAAAAAAGGTTTGGATCATGTGTCAACTTTTTCCTGTAGTCTGTTGATGGCAAGGGGATTACTGAAAGGCTAGGGGGGGGAAAGTGCAATAAAGTTAAAATCCTGGCTCAGGAGCTGCATTTCAGCTCAGGCCTTGCTGTCAATTCCTGCCTGACATATGTTGCACATCTGTGATGCCTGGCCTTGTACCTTGACAATTTGATCTTGCCTTCCTGACTTGTCTCCCTGGGTTGACCTTGGACCTGCCAGGTGTCTGCAGGGTTGTCTGGCCATTAGTGGACTTTTGGCTGAACTTGGTTACTGTCACTGAACCTGCTTTGGTCTTCTTGCTTGGGTAGTATGGGACTACACCCTTGTTAGGAAGGGCATTGCCCCCATCTGCTTGCCATCCTGGCTTGTCCTCTTGGCTAATCACCCTTTTCAGAGCAGTTAATTCTTGCTGTTTCCTGACAGCTGTAATGACACAGACATATATAATTCACTGTTAGCACAGCAAATGCGTAACTGTTTTCTTAGTTATGTGGACGCACCTGTTCCAATCCTGCATCACTGACAGGAGTAAGACTAACAACAGAACAAAGATCAGCTGCACAGAACAGCAATTTCCTAGTATTCCTGTCTGACTTCACTCATTTGAGCAGCTGCAGAGAGAGTTTATTTGAGTAAAGTTATGCAGGATTAGGGACTAGGGCCATAAGAAGTAGCAGTTAGTACATGACTCACTCATTCAAAGAAAGTATGTACAAAGTGCAAATTATTCCAGGTTACAAAAGTATTTAGGACTGGAAATGAAAACATCTTCTTATTCCCTTGTTGTAGAATTGGAGCAAATCACTGTTATTACGTGAGATCGTATTAAAAATCAGATAGGATAAAGAAAACTATAACATGTCATATCTTAAAAATATACTCTGCATGCCAAGTAAAACTAATAATGGTATTTAGTAAAAAGCAGCTTACTAACTCTTCATGCACAATGTAAAAACTCTAGCAACTATGCCAGCCAATGTTTCATTAGCTGCAAAATACATAATGGAAATAGAAAGACTGCCTTAAGAGATTTTTGCGGGTCTTAAGAGGATCATCTTCTCCCATGGCTCCACCTAGGCAGTCAGGCTGGTTACTTAGTTAAATCTCAGGTGACATTCTCATAATGGGTGGTTATTTATAGCAGAAAGGAAGTTTGTGAGATTTTGAGCTGAGTACCAAGCCAAGCTGGTTGTTGATGAAGACCAGGTTGTGGGGTATCAGTTGTGTAAAACCATACAACCTGCAGGAGTTCTGCTATGTGTGACTCACAGCGTGCCAGTGATCTCGGGGGAAAATAAAAAAAGCAAACAAGTACAGCCTGCAGGAATAAGAAAGCCAAACTGTACTTTGTAGTTGTGCTGATCCAGAGACTCGTCATTTTTTGGCCCCACTGTCTTCACCCCTTCTACTTACATCGTATAGCACCTAATTCTCTGTATACTGACCTTGTGCTATCTTGGCTTCTGCACTGTGAAGAAGTCTGCCACACTGTAACAGAGACACACCTTCCTGCTATGGATCTGCACAGGGCATACACTACAGGAGAGGCATCTTGTACTTCAGCTTCTGACCTTTCAGACAGCAAAAGCAGCATTTCCCATATTCATTCTTGTTCTAGATAGTAGGTCATAATAAGTGATCCTATAAAGTTTGAAAAATCCTATTTTTGGACATTGGATCATTATCTAAGTTTTAGAGCACTGTGTTTAGAGTTTCTAGTGAGATCTATTCTATAAGCCCCATTTCTTATTCTTTTCTGCCCATGATGCTTAGTGTATCTTCAGGATGGAGGGCAGGTCTAGCATTGTAGGCTAGTCATCTCTCTGTGGTAGAGGAAGGACAGCTTTCTTGCTGCCTATAGCCGCCTTTGATGAGATGCAATCTTATTTCTCACCAGCAGTGGGGTGGATTTTTGCCTTTACCACTTACATTTGTGCTGCTCCATTGCTATGCATAAGAAAACAGTGCAAGCTGTGCACTCATAAAGTGTGCAAAAACTCTCTGCATTGCATGTGAGAATCTCAGTAACCTTTATTATACCACGTGCAGTCTAATAGTGCTAGCAGCATATAACCCTGTTATCAACATACCAAGCAGGCATGGAATGTCCCTGTGGAATTGATCTGCCACAGCTAGTTTGCAACTCAAGGGCATAGGGGTTTATTTATCTTATCTGCAGAGGATAAAAACTCCCATGAGAGTGTTCCAACTTTCTGTTTTGTTATACCATGTTAAAGTCTATGTATATTAACCTGCTGAGTATTGACACCTAGGACAAATTTAGCACCCAGAGTAACTGTGACTGATTTAATATTTTTTTGTTGTTTTGTTGGAAATCATACACTTGCCATAAATTGTGAAAGGCCAGGAGGTTCTGAAACAGCTTGCAAAGATGGCAGCTAGACAGCTTTAGTGACAGCCTGATAGGGTCTGAGTATGTAAACCAAAGCTTTTCAGTGTGCTTAACATCATTTGTTTCAAAGAAAAAAGTCATCAATGTCCAACAGTGTCCTGATTTGCAAGCACAAAAATTATTTTCTCCATTAAATTTTAATGCCTGCTAGCACTTGTGTTAGCAGATACAACAAAGCCCAGTAACAGAAGACTCCCAAATGCAACTTGTTAACAAGAACACTATATTAATCAACAAAGTATGACCTTCACTAAAGATTAATTTAGTGTGACATGAAGGAGGAAGCTCCTTTGGTACTAGAGGGAGTTGCTGTTTCCCAACAATAAATCCTGTCCTATGCAGCTAAAGTTCAAACATATGGGAACTTTATGGGTTTACAGAGTCTATGTACAAATAATTTGAGCAAAAGACCAAGATGGAGGCATTAGACCAAATGTTTCTGAACAAGATGTGACACAAGATGAAGTTTACACAGCCAGTTAACATCAATTGTTATTGCAGTTCTTAAAATCAGTAAATTATTTTAATTAATCTCCCATTTTAGACCTAATTTGAATCTGTACTCTTTATGTTTAAGAAAGACTGGGATGTTTTTAATAGAAAAACTAAAAAGCTGTAGTTTATAGATAGCTTCATTTGTTTTAGCAGCTAGCTTAGTAACCCTGCTCAACAGAGGCACTTCTAAAAGAGCTCTGACTTCCAAATTCCTGAGTGATGTCTCAGTTGGTTACTTGGGTGTGGGAGAAGCAGCAGGAGAAAAGAAAAATCCCGGCAAGTTTTTAGAGAAATAGTGATGAACTATGGTGATGTTAACAATTTCATCACTAGTTTTGATTTTATTTTGGATAGGAAAACTTCATTGTTTGTAATGCCTATGTGTATTAATGTAGTATTCACACCTAGAATAATGTTTTAGAGCCTGAAGTATTTATCTCCAAAGCTCAGGCAACTTGGTTGCCATAGACAGGACTGTGCAGGCATAAATGATGGGCATATAAAATGAAATCATCTTCATTAAGAAACAGGGTGAAGAAGAGTTGAGTTTTGGTCACTACTGATAAGAAGAAAACCAGGTAAGTAGCAGTAGATAGTTATCACCAGACATCAGTAAATATCAGCGGATATCTATCAATAAAGGAGTTTTAATTTTGAATATGCACAAAGGATAAATCTACTTTTATTTACATAAATTCATGCTGAGAGTCAACAGCATGCCACAAATTACTGTCTCAAAAAGAGTATCTATCTTTTTATCTAAAGTAGAGGCTTGAGCACTGTTTGATAGTTTAATTTGTATTCATTTAGATAAAGAGGAAAATTCTTTACAATTATTAGCATGAAGAGACTATCCTCCCTATAGTTAGCCCCATCTCTGCCAACTTGTTTCCTTGGCTCTGATATTCTAATTTATAACTAATATGTAAGAATAGATACCAGGATGGTGTAAAAAAACATTTGACTGAAGAATAAATTAGCACAGCAGATAATGAAGCTTCTTCTCATTTGTATTTATTTTCTCAACTACTACAAAAGTTGTTGCATCTTTTAGAATAAATATTATCAGTTCTCTTGGAGATTCAGATCTTTATATTTGCTGCTAGTAGAGATGATGCATTGTCTTTCTTTGACTGTGCACCCATAAACTCTATTGCATGACTAATTAATCTGCTCTAATAACAGTGGACTTAATAATGTAGTTTATGGCTTAGCTTTCAAGTTTGCAAGAGCATTTATTTGAAAGTTTTCAATTGTTTAGTGTGTTGGCCTTGAAGACAATAAAATGTGCACAACACATGCATGCTTTGACCATTCAGAATTCATCATCAGTAATGAAATTAGAAGTCTTCTGAAGTGTGTGAGCTGTCCAAATGATCATGAAATGGAAAATTGACTTTGTAGTTCTTAATGATGGTATTAACTGGACACTTTCTTGCACCTTTAAACCTTTGAGATTTTATTAGAATACCAGATTAAAAAAAAAAAAAAAAATTTAGTCTTTTCTCAAAGGGAAAAGTGAGATGCATAAGCTTTTCAGGATAGGCTATTGCAGATGTATCTGGAAGATTTTGAGAATGCATTCAGTGAAGAAAAATCCTTGGCCTTCACCATGTTCCCCAGGTTTTCCTTCCCTTTGAGGAAAAGGAACACAACTGAATCTATGCCTAAGTAGAGTATTTTTTCTATTATGTTTAAATGTGTTTGCTCTGTGACTCACAAAATAATGTATTCAGGTTCTCTTCTCATACTTTTTTAGGCCTAGGGGCGCTTTCCTAGAGACATGAAATATGAAGTGTTTGAACTTCTCCAGCTCTTTTCTATACTCTGTGAGGACTTCTATATTCTCTAGAAAGTTGTTTCCATAATAACCTGAATTATTTTGCTTTCTGTTTGCTTCTAGGTGTGGCATCCCTAGTAAGACCAAAGATATTAATTACTTCTAATCCAAAAGTCAGGGCTTTTTTTTTTTCCTTGGACACTGTTATAATTTATAGAAATATAGCCTAATTAATATATTATGTCTGTGGGAAAACCTAACCCCTGTGAGGTCTATGTCCTGTTGCTTACCTTCTATTATTAGTGTCATTTTATTAGGAACTCTGCAGTTCTGTCAATACATTAGTTTTAAGCTGGATACTTATGCACAAAGCAATACATATCCCATTTGCTTTCCATCTGACAGTCCATTCACCTCCCGGTACAACTCCTGTGAGAAATTAATCAGACTTAATGAGGTCCTCATCATCTCCTTTTTAATGTTGTGCACTCAGCTGATGCACCCTTGAAAAATGACATACATATTAGACTTTTTGCTTTTCTTTCTACATGTTTTTGTGACATGTTTTCCTATATTGTGCTAGCTATCACAGAATGTAAGGCTTCTTGTGTTAGCTTGATTGACTTTGTATGCTTATTCCATATTGCCCTGTGGATGTGAACTTCATACTTGAGTTGTCCTTTTTACTGGCATTTTGAATTTTCAGTCATGCCTAATGAATTAGACTGCCATCCATCTGCTAGAAGCCTTGTTCTGTACAGAGCATATCTTGAGCTAACTCTAAATAAAATGCCCAGATTTCATTATAAATCTGCAAGACTTTTAAGAGTTTTCTGAGGCTTTGTAATTGTGTCCTAGATTTTAATATTCTTTTCCTTCATGAGAAAACAAATTTGATCCTTCAATTTTCATTCAGCCACAGATGCTCCTAATGTAATCTTCTACGCTAGAAAAAAAACCACATTTTTGTTTAATTTTATGGCACCTCTACTGTACTTCTTACATTTCTATACTGCAGTTTCACAGCCTCCTTTGCCCTATATTAACAGAAGATCCCTAAACATAGCCTATATTTCAGCACCAGCCACCATAAAAAGGTGATCTTCTCAATGTAATTTTTTTTTCATTTAATGTTACCTTTTGCTTTTGTATACACAGTATAGCAGTGTTTGAACTTCCTTCCATTGTCTGCTGTTTTTCTGGAGAGTTAGAGCTATGACTGAGCCTTTAGGATATGCATTTTAATTTTATTACTGATGTTATGTGACATTAAGGATGCATAGCAGAGATCAATTCATGGCTTGAATTTCTTGATCTTCTCTATTATACAGCACAAATTTCTCAGAGAGTCACCTCTTCACAAAGGGTACCACTAACTGAACAGAGAATGCAAGGAAAGTTCAGATGCCAGTGAAACAGGAAGGTACATGCTTCCTGGTCAGTCCTTCCACACATGCATTCCTGGATAGCTAAAAGCAGCATTAATGAGAAGAAAATAACTTCATTCTCCTTGGCTTGTTCCAGGCATCCTCTATGGAATAAACTGAGGTCAGAAAAGGTTAAGCTGAAAAATGTCAGCTTCCCAAACTTGTAGTTTGCTTATTCTGAAAAATTAAGATTTGTTTCTACATTTGAAATCACAGCAAATACTCTCATATCAAGCCATGTCACAACTGCGTTGTGCTACAGATTGTAAATGAAAAATGTACTGCCTTGGTTACAAATGGAGGTTCATGCTTTTTTTGTAAACTGATAGTGTATATTGCTTGCAGTGTGGTTCGTCATCCCCCACGCGGGATGAAGCAAAGTAAAAGAAATTGGTAACCGTAGCTCTCTTGATCTTGATCTTGAACTAAAGTGGAGAGGCTGATGCAATAGCATTTTTCTAACTTTCCCTCTCTTTATTTATTTTTCTTTTAGCAAAACTCAAGCCTCAGGAGCTATATTGCATTCAAAGAACTTCATAGAATTTCCACTTTTGAGAACTAATTTTACACTAGGGAAATGTTAGGATAAAAAAAAAAAAAAAGGAAAGAAATTACTTAATGTATTTATTCCCATATTTGTTAATTAATAAGGCAATTAGCACCTCTGAATACAGACACAGTTCCTATCCTCTGTGAAGAAACTTGAGTGCAAGGAATGTGTCAGAGTATTATGCATAAAATTTGTGTGGATAGGAGTGGTATTTTCCCTCAAAACTATTAAACTAAAGAAAAATAATCTTAAAACCTATGACATCAGGGCATCAGTTAATTTTCATGCAGAGAAAACTTGTCTTTTTTCTTAAACTCTTCTCATGTGTGATGGCTTGTGTTGGCTTGTTTAGATCTGTTTCCCTTTGTAATATTTTCCTAAGATTCAAATTACCCTGAAATGCTTAGTTACCTTTGTCTGTGGTTGATGACCTCTGATTTATTTCTGGTGCACTGCATCATCAAACAACATAAATTTTCCTTCTGAAAGTCTATGAGAGTGAGAAAATCCTGTGGTTATGTCAGCAGACTTGTCTTCTATTTCTCCCTGGGTTATAAACTTCCTGGCAATTAACTGCCAGGATTTTGACAAGTTTGGTTTATGTGCAGCTTCTGATGACTGCATCTAACCTAGCCTTTTTTGGCAAATTCCCCATTACAGTCCTTGGATGACACTGGAGCAGCTTCACCTCCATCCGGAATTCTAAAGTAGACCAGTCATTTACTTGGTTATTGAAGTGTCTAAACGTGGTTAGAACAGATCTTGCTGGCAAAATAAGGCAATAGCAAGTGCCAAAGACCTTGCTGGTGCTCTGAATGTGTTGTAACAGTCCATGTTGTTAGCAAAGAAGAATTCTAAAACTCTTTCAAAATGACCAATTCTTGTCTTTGTTTCTGCTTATAAGCCCCATTTTTCCCTCTCAGCAATAGAGTTCTATGTCCTGCTCTACTAAAATCAATATGAATTTGACTTCTGACATGAAGGATTCTGGGATCAGATTAAATTAGTATATGGGCTGTGCTTACCCATAATAAGACCCTATTTGAGTTTATGAAACATGTGCTCTGTATGAGTTTATATCTTTTAGATGATGATTTTGTTCAGTCATCTCAAATAAAGGAGTTGCATGATCCTTTAAAGACTTTTCCTGCTCCATTTGATATTTCAATTAACACCTCAGATTCTTTCTATTTGTTTTTAATGAAGTTTTGAAAATTATGTGGAGAATTTACAGAATTTTAAGATCTGATATCAGATTAAGTGAAGCCTAATTTGGGTGAGGGAAGTTCTTATTGGACTGTTCAAAGCTTTGTTATAATGTTTGTTGACATTTGTATTTCTGATGACAGTTTCAAATACTGATGAGAAGTTGGTTTCTTTAGAGACCAAATGCTTGTCTTGTCATTTAGGGGTTGACCTCTCCTGATCAGGATTTCAAGGTCCCCCTGAACTGGTCCTTATTTTTCCCCAGTAGGATAGTGAGATTAAACATTCTTCATTTCACACAAACAAGATGTAAAAAAAAAATTAAAATTCTCCAGTTTCCTCTGTATCTTAAAAGGAAGGAAGAAAATCATCTGTGTGTGCAAACGCCTGGACTCTTATAATTTCAGGCTATTAGTATCTGTGATCTGTTTTACCAGCTTTCATAACTTTAATATTATCCTCTTTTCTGAAAGCATAGCCCTATTTTTAGGCTGTAACACAGTATCACCATAGCAGGGGGAAGTTTATGACTGAAGCTGGAAGAGCTCAGAGTTCAGAATGTCTCGATTTTGAAACAGCATCTAAGGATTGACTGTTCCAGGCATCCTCTATGGAATAAACCGAGGTCAGAAAATGTTAAGCTGAAAAATGGCAGCTTCCCAAACTTGTAGTTTGCTTATTCTGAAAAAATAAGATTTGTTTCTACATTTGAAATCACAGCAAATACTCTTGTATCAAGCCATGTATGAATGCACATTCAGTTATGCAGAATAGGCTTTCAAAAGTCAAAGACCAAAGATGACAGTTGAGTTTTACAAACCAGAAAGGAGGATTCTTAATTCAGCTCTTTGCACATTTGAGGTTATCTCCACTAGATACTCCTGTCAAGGCTGAGTGTGATAAAAGACAGCTAGCATTAACAGCAAATTCACTGGAGAAGAGGGAGAAAAAAAAATAGTTGTCTTTTTCTGTCCAGCAACCAGAAAAGGATTAAATAAATTACCTTGTGAGGCTTTTATAAACCTCAGTTTCTAGTGTTCTTCAGAATCAGTGAAGATAATAGTCCATTCTGTTCTGAGGAATCCTGATGAACATAATGTTGCCTATCTGTTATATTAGTGTTAAACCTGCAGACCACAAAAGAATTAGCTCAGCATTTGTATGAATTAGGCAATATGCAGCACAGTCTTTTTATGTTTTGGGTTTTTTTATTTTAAAATGGTAATCTTATTTATTGTAATATGTAAGAAATTTTTTATTCGTGTGTTTTTCACGAGCTATTACAATTTGTCTGGTATCAGCCAAATTAAAATCACTCAGTGGTGAGCCCTGGCTTGGGATAATTGCACACATCACACATTCTAGACTTAATCAACAGTATAGCCTCCAAGACTATAGACCCCCAAACTGTAAAAAAAAGCCAAGTTTTACTGCCTATTACCTGCTTATTGACTATCTGTATTGGAGAGCGCTGAAATTTAGAACTGAATGGCAAAACAGATTTCAGTGGTTTACTGAATTTACAAGAGATTTATTTTGATAATAAAAAGCAGTTAAAATATGATCAGGTAACATGATTTGCTCTAAGGTTCTTGCATTTTGTGTTAATATTGTTTATAAAAAATTATGAAATTTCTATAATCTGCTTAGCTTTGTTGTCATGAAAAAGGGAGTAAACAATGATTCTTGTTCTAATATGAGGTTCTGCTGTTTCAGAAAGTGTTTCAAACATACTCTGTCTTTTGTCCTGCCTATATATTTCAATCACACATATTGAAATACCTGCCAGGTTTTTTTAGGCAGATTTGTAGGTAAAAATTTGTAGTTGGTCATTTTGCATTAGAAACTTGTATTTGTTTCAGTGAGGTTTCTGTAGATGAAACTGCTTGCAGAATGGAGTCTGAAATTAGTAATCTAAAGTACTTTCTGCTTAAGCAGTTGTTAGAAAGTATTATTAACTGAATTTTTCTCCCTTTCTCAGTGCCAAAAACTCTTAAAAGTTTCTGTTTTGTTTTTAATTTCTAGCACATAGTTCTTTGTGTGTTTGTTTGTTTTGTTTTGTTTGTTTGGTTGTTTGTTATATAGTCATCCCATTGTGTGGTGGATTCTAACACTACCTAAGTGGTATTTTTAAAGATGAGGGTTGTCAGGGCCTGGCCCAGGCTACCCAGGGAGATGGTGGTGTTGCCATCCCTGGAAGGATTTAAAAGATGTGGAGATGAGGTGCTGAGGGACATGGTTTAGTGGTGGGCTTGGCAGTGTTAGGTTAATGGTTGGACTAGATGATCTTAAAGGTCTTTTCCAACTGAAACGATTCTATGATAAAATACAGCTCTGCTGTGGGTGAATAGGGGGATTAGAGACTGGTCCAGTTTGAATAAGACTGGTTGTTAAGGTATAAGACACCGCATGCTATTATCAAATAACTATACAAGTTGCTGTTGCTGCAGCATGAGATCAGAGCCCAAGTGGCATAAGCTAACACTATTTGATCATTAAATATAAGTGCTCTATAGCAATACTTTCAGGATGTAAAAATGGTTTTGCAAATCAGGCATAAGATTACAGGTGCATAGATTTTTCATTTAGAAAGTGGATGGACACTAAGATGGGTGTTTTTATAATGAGATACAACCCCATGACTTAGGAATAATAAATGTTGAAATCTGACAGATTCCACTGGAATCACTCAGATCTCTGAAAAAAAAGAGGGATAAAAGATAGCTTGAGCACTGTTTTGAGATGTGATAGAAGACAGCAGAACTGAGCAAACTCAGCTTGATCTTGAATCTGAATTTGATCCTTAGTGAGCTAGTATACTTTTCAAATCTCTAAATGCTTAACTATAAAGCTAGAAAAACAGTGGGTGAAAATGCCTGCACACTGTTAAGATTTGCTATATCAACATTCATGTGTAATTCCACATCAAAGAGAAAAGGGTTATGCTAGATAATCTCAGTGTTTTCTTCTGGCTTCAGTGTATGAATAAATATATTTTAAAGAATTGTATTTGTAACTACCTGTAACAACTGTTGAAACATTAGCTGGCACAGAATGATGCTGTTCCCACTAGCTAGAATACACAATATATAGCATCAGTGATGTTCACTTAGTTTCTTTATGCCCTGGCTTCCTATTTGTTTCCAGCTGCAGTTGAAAGGGTTGATTCTAGCTATGCAGAAAATACATTTTGTCATGCTTATCGTGCACATCACTTCCTTGTGCACATTTAATGACATGCAATGAAAATCTATATAATATGCATAATATAAACTAGTATTCTCTCTAGCTAACCATTCCAATGTTTGTATTCCAGAGGTTCAGACATGTTGATCAAGTTTTGTTTCAACTGGTCTAACCTGAAAATTACAGAGCAGTGCACTGTAGCTGAGTAAACAAGCTATGAGAGTCTAGCTGTGGCAGCACAAACCTCAGTCCAAATGAATTTGTAACGCTTCATGGTAGAGTAAATTACCCCTCATGCAAGTCTCTGTTTCCTGGACTCAATCGTTTCTGGCAGCAAGGGTAGTTTGGGTACTTTTGCCATATGCTGTGTCTCTCTTGACTGTTTCCCTGTCACCAGGTTTAAGTTAATATTAGGTTTAGGAGGATGGTTATGCTGGTGGATGAGAAACCTGGATGAGAAGTTGATGACAAAAGGATGAAGTGTGGCAAAGAAACATTTTTAGCGTACTTTGCAGGCTTACAGACACCAGAGAGGGAGGTTAAGTTGCATACCAATTCAGAAAGCTAATGTGAAAGCTGGCAGACCGCTTATGGTAGCCTCTCCATGTTCTTGAAATCCTCAGGTAAGAGGTGTTTTACTCATGGATGCCATGCTGGTTAAATCTAAGTGAAACCATTATATAAGATAGAACATAGTATTACAATTCTTGTACTGTGTTATGAAACAGGACAGATTAGAGGCGTCTCTGGTTCTTTTAGACCTTCAATGGTTGGAGTCTATGGAACTGGATCTGAGGACATGCTGCTGTGTACTGTTCCACCTGCTGCATTCTCTCTCTTGCAGTTGCTGTACCCAATTGGGGAAGCATTAATGAGAGCAGGCTTGGTGCAGGTATGACAGTAGCATTAATTGAATGTTAGGGATCGTGTCCAAGTCATTCCAGTGCTGATGGCTATATAGGCAGTGGTGGTAAGAGGTGCACAGTGGTACATTTTTGCCCTAAGTACTACCTTCAGTTTAGTGAGAGATGGCTTTACTCTCCAAAACTCACAAGAAATTAAGCAGTGTCTCAGGAGGACTATGTGGAGCAAGAAGGAGGAGATAGTAAAACTGATCAAGCATTGGGGCATTTCCTTTGTATAAGTTCAAAGCTTGAATGTAGACCAGGCAGAAGCAGTTTCTATAGACCATATAGTTAAATTCCTTCATATGATTAAGATGGTATGAAGTTGTGTGGAAATGTGGTGGCAGGAGAAGGTGGAAAAAGAAATTGGGAAGTAAATCTAGAAAACTATTTGCTAGGGGAGTATTAAAAAGATATAGAAAACCAAACCAAGATGACCAGGGAAAAGAAATCATCAGATTATGAGCTGACCTTATTCTAGAAGCTAAAACTGTGTAATTTAGCAAAGGATGGAGAAATGTCTCTGTTTCTGGATAAGGGAAAAGAGTACTGAAATTGTTATCTTAACAGATAAACTTTTTTTTTTTTTTTTCTAAAAAGTAGGGTAAATAATAAGTGATTTCGATTCTTTTGGGTACTTACTTAATGAAAGGCAAAATTTTGGTTTGGTCAGAGAGTGAAAATAACATTCTAAAGGAGGACTGTAATGTGGCATCTGTGTTACCTTCAAAACAGGGAAAACCTTCACTGGGCAGGTTGCTGATTATAAATAGCTAATTAAGAATACTTGTGACATCATGCAATATTTCATTAGACTAAGCCAGGCCAGTGTGTATTACCCTGAAGTCAGGCTCTACTGGGACAGACCATTAGCTAGTAAATAAATAAATAACAATAATAAAACAAAACAAACAAAAACCCAAACAAACAAAGCAACCAATTAAAAAAACCCCAAACAACCAAAATGAAACAAAAAACCTCAGGATCAGTAATTTTGAAGAACATTAATAACTCAAAATAAATGAGGATAGGGGCTCACTGACACCAAGATTGCTATGAAAGATTGTCCATCTCTGTTAGATTGTAACAGTATGTACACACTGGGAAGGGAAAAGAGATGAGAACAAATACACATTCTTTTGCTTAAATACAATCTAAAAGCTGCATAGAGTGCTACTGTTTGACTGAAAAGAATTTTTGGTTAACCAAGGGGAAGGAATCCTTCCCCTAAGTCTATCTAGTCCTGTACTTTATTCTTTCAACTAGTAGATGCTTAAAGAAAGACTCAAGAAAATGAGAAAGACTCGAGGAAATGGCATCAAGTTGCGCCAGGGGAGGTTTAGGTTGGACATTAGGAAAAACTTCTATACTGAAAGGTTATCCAAGACTGGAACAGGCTGCCCAGGGAAGTGGCTGAATCACCATCCCTGGATGTATTTAGAAGTCATCTAGATATGGTGCTTAAGGATATGGTTTAGTAGTGGCCCTGGTAGAGTTAGATAACAGCTGGACTTGATGAACTTAAAGGTCTTTTCCAACCATAGCGACTCTGTGATTTGATGATTCTTTGAATCCCTGGGCAGGGATTATTTCATCAATAAAATAAACAGTCTTTGGGAAGTAGAGGGCCTTTCTGAACTTTGACTACGTTCAAAACACTTTTGTGAATCTTGTTTAAAGGTTCTTCAAGAACAATTGATGTTTTAATCTTTCTAGGCATTTGGCATCTCAAACCATCTCGTAACAATGAGTTTTACAAGTACAAATAATGACTATTTTAAACCAGCTACCTCATAGTTTTTTGGTTTTGTTTTTATTTTTTTTTTATGAGAAACCGTGAACAGTCTGCCCAGGGAGGTGGTTGAGTCACCATCCCTGGAGGTATTTAAGAAACGAGTTGACATGGTGCTTCACGACATGCTCTAAGGGGCAGGCATGCGGGGCTTGTGCATTGGTTTTTGGTGTTGTTTCCTTTTAGTGGTCAGGTATTTAGGTGTTCTTTATTCTTGTAGGTATGGTTGGACTAGGTGATCTACAAGGTCCTTTCCAACAATAATTATTCTGTGATTCTGTGAATCATTACTATTAACCTGAATACCATTTCATACATTGGTTGTCTTTTTTTCCAACTGAAAACCCTGTTCAGTTACCTCTCTTCTCATGCAAGAGCTGGAGCTTATTTTTTTTCTCTTTTTACTCTGTCCTTTTTGAATGAATATTCTAACTGTAGAACATACAGACACTGGATATACTATAGATTTATATAGCAGCATGTTGTTATTTCTGTTTTCCTAATGAGCTCATCACAGCTGCTTTCTTGATTACCCTTGAACACAGGGTTTTCAGAGGACTTTAAATGACTCCACAATCTCTTTCCTGAGAGGCCTGAGATAATTCATAGATCACCATTACAGTAAAAGCTATTTTCTCCCCATTTTCTCTACTTGCTTTTTGAGCAATGTGAAATTTCAGTTGCCATTTTTTTTATCAGTGATCCAGTCACTACTGTGAAAAACTTCTGCTATATTTTGAACTTGATTCTAGTTTTAACTATGAGCAAATGGATTCTGATTTAAGAAGGTACTGAGTAACATCGATCCCAGCTGAGAGTAGAGGCTTCCCTCTATTTGAAAAGTGGCCATTTATTCCTGCATTTTGTTTCCCATCTATTAACTAGTTTATAACCTGTAAGAGGACTGACTTCCTATGTTATCACATCACAGTAATCCTTATAGCAGCAGTGAAGTATGGTTTGGAGATTTTGTGAAATTCTCCCAGGGACACATTATACTTACAGCCTGTTGTTCATTTCAGAAACTCCCTGAGGAGTGCACCATTGTTCCTGGAGCTTTATCATATAGAAAGGTATGGAGAGGCTTATACATGTATAATGTGGCTTCTTTTCCTGACATAATTATCTTCCAATAAATTCTGTGGAATGCAGAAAAAATTACATTAATTACCTTCTCTGGAGACATTCAAAACCCGCCTGGACATGTTCCTGTGTGACTTGATCTAGGTGATCATGCTCTGGCAGGGGGGTTGGACTGGATGATCTTTCTAGGTCCCTTCCAACGCCTAACATTCTATGATTCTATGATGTGGAACATATATAGGTGGTAATGTGTTGCAGTGGCTGATGTGATGACATTGTTATTTCATTGAAGTGTTTTTTTCCATGGTTCTGGGCTGTCATTGTAACTGATTATAAGGAGAAATGAAGAAATTATCTCCAGGAAGCAGGGTATGAGCTTCCTGAAGGTGCATGCCTTGTTCATTCCAATGTCTTCTGAAAACTGTTGTCATCAGAAGCCCTGTACTTGACCCTAAGAATTCAGATTTCAGATTGTGATTATGGAGTTTCTTTCCATAATAAACAATGATTGAAGAATTTTACATGAACGTCTTAAGTAATATCTCTGACTTGGAAAAGTAGTTACTGTAAAATATTTTGTTTTAAAAAATAACTGAGTTGATAATCTTTGGCTGTACTGCAAAAGATGAGCATTAAATGTTCCACCAGTGAAATACTAAATTAAAATGCAAGTTTCCAGACTGCAATACTTCAGTATTTAGCTACAACATGCTAAGTTTCAGCACCCAAAATTCAAGATTGGGTCACCTAACATTTCAGCTACTCAACCACAACACATATGGTAGGATTTTCCAGAGAGAAAACTGTGAGAGTCTAAGTAGGAGCCCTTCTCTGCTGATTTATACAGGGAATGTATACCTCTAACTGTATGTGGATTCAGATGGCTTGAGTATGTCCTGGAGTGCAGAACACAGGAGGCACATGATCCTCAGTACAGTCAAAAAATCTCCAGTACACAGGACTGTAAAACTTTGCACAGAATGAAAGCGCAGGAGCTCAGTTCACATTTTCTTACTGACTCTCTAAGCTCCTCTATATTTTGGGTCTCCACTTATAAAAAGATGAGAAGAACTGCATCTCTGGTACGCCGTGGAGATACGTATCGTAACAACACCGAGGCTCTTGGCTAATGCTGCAAGGATGGCCAAAGAAGTGCTTTGAGGCCACGTAACCACATAGCTTTGCACTGAGCTGACTACAAGGATCTGCTTAGCTTTCCAGAGTCATCTCGGGGTTACATCCTCTGTTTTCAGGAGATATGATGCAACCCACAGTAATATTTTTTTGCAAAATCTGTATGAACGCTATGACTGCTAAGGTATGTTGGTTTATATTCTGTGCAGCAGTAAATACTGTGTGTTGGGCAAGACTATTGCGTTCCTGTCTGCTGGGCACACTGCTTACCTCCTGATTTTTCATCGTTTGCGGGCACCGCTTCACGCTGCTGGTGTGTACTTTATCACGGTGACTGGTGCTGGTGATGCGTGTCAGCCTGCACCAAGAAACACAGTACTTTAGTGGGCACAGCTTTTGTGAGTGTTGGTCATACGCTGTATTGCCCGGGCACCCTCCTCTCTGGTGGTGTTTCTGCGTGTACCCCCTGCGTGCACCGCGTCCCTTGCTCCTCGTGCGTGTCATGTGGTGTGAGTGTGAAGCCTGTCGCGACTGGAGACAGCGTTTGCCCGGCCCTGCACTCCGGCCTCTCCTCTCTCCTTGCCTGCGCGTGTGTCTGCTCGGCAGCCCCACGGCCTGTGCGCCGGGCACGCTCTCCTGTGGGGTCACCACCACCTCTCTGTGTCACGCGCCACGCCCGCGCGCCGCCCGCCTAGCGGCAGCAGGCCGTTTGCGGGTATGTTGCGCGTCCCCCCGCGTGCCCCCCGCGTGTGCGCGCGTGGCACCCGCCCACGCGCAGGAGCCCGCGTAGCTCCCGTGGCTCAGACCAGCTTTGGCCGCGGGGGCTGCGTCCTGCCCCCTGCTCGGACAGGCAGGGCGGCTGAGGAGGGCGGCGGGCGGCAATCCGCCCAGCCGTGGGCCCGAACCGCCGCCCAACCGCCCTCAGCAACTTGCGGAGAGGCGGCGCGGTGGTTCCCTCACCCGGCGCGGCCCGGCCCCTTCGCCTCGGGCGCCGCCCCTCTCGCGCCGCCTGTGAGTCAGGGCTTTGCCGGGTACGGGCGGCAGCGCGGCCGGAGCGGGCTCGCAGCCTTTGCCACGGGGCCCTATGGAGAAAGCGGCAGCGGTCAGCGAGGGCGGCGGCAGCAACAGCAGCAGTCGCAGCAGCAGCCGCCCAACGTCAGCCGGCTCGTCTCCCTCGTCGTCCTCCGCCAGCCGCGGGCTGCCGGGCCGGGCGGCGGCCGTGGGAAGGCTGGATGGAGGCGGGGGGACCGGCGGCGGCGGCTGCAGCAGCCCCGGCTCGGCGGCGGCCAGCCCGGGGGGCGCGCAGACGCCCGGTGGCGGCGGCAGGCGGCGGGAGCCGGTGCTGGAAGGGACGCTAAGCAAATACACCAACCTCCTACAGGGCTGGCAGAGCAGGTAAACTGCCGGGCCGGACCCCGGCGGCGCTGCGGGGCCGCGTCCTCCCGCGGCGGGCGCTGCTCCTCACCCCTAGCCGCCCCCAAGATGGTGTCTGGGTAGCTGGCGCCGCCGCCCCGACTCGACCCCTCCCCGGCCGCCGCGGGCAGGTAGGCCGGGCGATGCCTCCAGCCCTGCCCGAGCCCGGGCGCCTTTCCTCTGAGCCCGCTTTCCTTCATTTTATTGTAGTTGTTTTCCCAACCGCGGGAGCAGTTGGGCACAGGGGCGGGGGAGGGGCGGTGTAGGGTTGGCCGGGCGCAGAGCAGCGCGGCCGGAGCCGGTGGTCCCCAGCCCTGCCGCCGCAGGTGGGCGGGGGCAGTGGAGGGCGAGCGCTGCACGTACTGCTCTCCCGCCAACATTCCCTTTTTAAGCTCCGTTCCTGTCAAGTGATCTTGGATAATTGAAGAATGAAAAACAGGGTGAGAGCGTCCCAAAAATAGATGGCAAAATACCATACTTGT
>JANHGN010002870.1:109332-148256 GCA_024605025.1 Megaceryle maxima | reverse complement strand
ATAGTTTTTTAAAATAGCCATTATTAACTCTTATGATGTACAAACTTTCATTTTATATACAAACCAGGCTTGGTTGTATTTAGTTCTATTTAACTGATGTATATCCATATGGAAAACCTGAGAAGACCGCCTTGTCTTTTATAGTCAGCATTTATTTATTTATATTGCATTTGAAAAGGACTTTATCCAAGGTAGAATATCCTTTGAATCAACTGAAACATTGATATAGGTCACGAGAATTAGATGTTTGGCTGTACATGAAAAATTTCACCTGTGAACCTACACTGGAAATCTGATTTGTCCTTTCTTTTTATTTTTTTCTGTATTGCTAGAAGTCCCAGCATTACTTCCAGTAGCATGCAAATAGCAGTTTGGCTTTTCTCATAAATTGGAACTATTCTGAGAAGGTGTTTAAATCTCTGGTCTTAATACTACATCAAAGAGTTTGATTGGTCCTAATGTTGATATCCCCACAAGCCTCTTTCCAACCTTTGTGCCGCACCGCTCCTAGCTCAACTTCTGGTTAGACATGTGATACCTGTCTTTGTTCATCCCTGCCCCACATTACATACACCTTGCAAAGCTGCGTTTTGTTTTTGAGTAGTGCAAAATCACATAAAGAAATGCAGATTTTTAGATGAAGAGCAAGAAAGGCTTTGCATGGATCAAAAGATTAATAGGTCTATTTACTGCTGAAAAATATTGGTGGATTTGTTCTTAGTCTGACTATTGTGTAATCCAGATGACCAGTGTTTGCTAATTTGTTGTGGAAAAAAAAATTGTATGCTTGGCTGTAATTGACATTGACTTTCCTTTTGAAAAGGGTAACCTCTTTATCTAGATATGTTGCAGGCTGCTTTGCTGGGGCTCTGGCGACAGTCAGTGATGATTCAGAGGAACTCCCCCTTCCTCCCTCCTGCACTCTTTGTAGGTACAAAGTATGCCAGTGCCTGACTGAGAAAAGCATCAGGAACACTATGCAAAGGCAGAGTCTGCCCAGGACATCACACAGTCATCCCTGACAGCATCTTTGTGTATGCAGAAAGTGGGGGCATCCAGCCATATCCAGGGTTGATCAGTTTATATAAATATTCTTTCCTAGCATGAGGTCTGATAGATGTTTATTATTTTGGCTGATGGATGGTCACTGACTTGTAAAGACACGTGATGTCTGAGAGTGTTAGAGCAAACTTTGTTCTCTTGTAGTTCAAAGCAGTCTTTCTTTGAATAGCAATTCAAACCCCAGCAAGAATGCTGTGATTTTTTTGTATGCTTGAATCTTTGTGCAGTTGATCAGGGTTCTGAGGAACTGAGGTCTTCCAATTAATGTGACTTGTGATGCAGAGCCAAGGAATTCTTTTTTTTGTGCGTGTGCGCGCGTGTATCCTCTAGCACAAGAGTTACAGTTACTTAGGAGAGCATTTTCTCCAAGTCCTTTGCTCACCAGCAGAACCTTGTGTGCTCTAGGCCTTAATGGTCCTCACCAGGAAGATGAGAACTTTTCAGCTAATTTCCCAGCCTTGAAATGCTGATGACAGTTGAACAGTTTATATGGACAGGTTGATGTCAAGCTTCTCTATGACACAAAAAGCCCTCCCAAGTTTTGTGTGGTTTGTGGTTGTTTGTGTTTGTGTTTTGTTTTGGGTTTTTTTTTTTTCTTTTTTTTGTATTACATTGAATTTTAAACATATTTATTCTAGGTGTAGCTTTTGTTCCTTTTTGATTTTGTGTTCTCATTCTACTCCTTTGGGTCAGGTTTCTAATATCACTTGTCTGAGAGTTTTTCTTATTAGTATCAATCCAACCTTCAGAAATGTATTGTCCAAGTTACAAACAGTATGCAGCAATTAGTATGTCATCTTCTAACTGGTATTTTATACAAATACTACTTTTCTGCTGTAATTTTTAGGAACTCCAAAGTGTTAGTATTTCTGCACTGGAAGTCTCTCAGGAACTTATTTTCATGTTAAGGCAAAACATTTCCTTTCCAGAAACTTACTTATGATATACAATTAAATGTAAACTCAAGTTTTATTTGAATCTTGAACATAAATAAAATTTTAATGCTTTTCTGTAGGCCTGTTGACATCTACTTTCCTGTAATACCATATGTACTGTCTCCTATTCCTTTAGTGTAATGCCAGCTAAGATGCTCTTGTATTTGAATATTAAAGATCATTCAGTTGAAAGTCAACTTCAAAGTAGCTATCAAAAAAAGTCCTAATGAAGTCCACCCTAGATAAAGATGCAGGATCAATATTTATTGTCTTGTGAAAAATGGCTGAGTTTGTCCAATATTAATGTAAAGATTTAAGTCAAGTTTAAGGTATTGAGTGCTGCAAGAACAATCTCTTCTGTAGAGAAAGCAGGCGGTTTAAAAGTTCAAAACCCAACCACAAAAAACAAACAAAACCCAAATAAAACACCAAAACCCCCCAAAACTTCTAAAACCAAAAAGCACCTCACTACAGTAGGGTGTAGGTGACCATTTTATGGCACCATTAATACTGTGAGGTGGGGGAAAAAGTGGTTTGGGGAATCTGAATAGGGAAGGAGGTTTTTCAGATTCAGGACTAAATTTCCACCCCTCTGTTCTGTACGTCTAATGCTTAGATGTAGAAGCAATGAATCTGTTCTACCAATAACAGATACTCTGAATAAGTATTTCTAGTTATGGCTTCAAAGCAGTAAATACACAATTTTCTTTAGAGTATTTTTTTGAGATAGTGCTTTGTTGCCAACCAAGTAAAGTTCTGTACTGCCCAGGTAGGCTTATCTTCCATAACTCAGAATCAAGAAAAAAAGATCTGAGAGTCTCTTGATGCATTATGATTTGTAATGCACATGAACACATTAATGTGTCAGTTCAGTGGATGCCAGGTGAGTTAGTCTGCAAAATAAACCTGAAGTGTCTTTTACTATTGGTGTCTTTAGGATTCTTTAAACAGTAAAGCCCAGCAACACCTGTATTAGACCGTTGTTCTTACTACTAACTTAGCCAGCCTGTATTTTTTTTTTTTTTGACGCTTGTTAAGTGACCCAGGTAGCCTGAGTTTTTTACCAAGAGTAGATAAGATCTAATTTGAGGAAACATTAATGGAAGAATTGTTGTCTTTTCTTGGATGGCATCAGCAATAGTGCTGTGTTCTCTGAAGTGATGAAGAGTAAGCAGCAATGGGTGAAATTGCTTAATGATCTTTTTTCAGAAAGATAAAGTAGCAGAATGGAAGAGCTTAAGTCTGCGCTTAAAATGTGCCAAGTGCTCCTGCAATATACAATTACAAGAAAGGGCCATGTTCCATTATGGTAATTCTGTTATTTTCCAACTAAGTGGTTAATTCAGGGAACATAAGTGATACAGCATTATGAAGGATGGCCTGGGTTTCATCTTGTGCTTTTTGAAGTATATGGAGTCGTTCTGCAGAATCAAAGGGACACTGAGTAAGGTCCTGTGATTAAGATTCCGTGGAAGTATCATGTATTTAATTTACCAAGTTTTCAGTGTTGAATAAATGGTGAGTTAAATGTGTAAACTGTGTGAATTTGTAGCAATGTGATTATTGCATCCTGTTGTAGACAGATTTGTGTTTATTAGGGTTTAGAGGAAATGGAAAACTCTTGCTTTAAAAACCCTATAGACCATATGTAAAAAGTAATGGTGAAACAGAAGAAACTTCCTTATATATTTTCCTGTAAACAGCAAATTGAGACTGAAAAGAAATGAGCCATGAAGGTTAAACAGGCCCTAAAATCTGAGGACCAAAAGATTTTATTTTTTATTGTTACTATTTAATACCATTGAGAAGACTTTGTTAAAAGGTTGAATTCCTCCTAATTGCTTCAATCTGGATATGAAGAAAGTTTGAATGCATTTATCTTATGCCACATTTAGGTAGAACATCTGCCATGAATAAAAAACCCCTGCTTTTTGATAACCAAGATTTTTTTTTTTTTTTGCTTATAGTAATATAAAGGAAAAATAATCTTCCTTTAACATCTATTCTCCTCTTCTACTCTTGATTCTTCTTATTACTGATACTGTCCTGAAAGCTCAAAGATCTAATCATCAGTTGTTGCTGTGCACAGAGACTTCGTACTTGTTTCCAATGTCTCCATGGCTTTAAGCGAGGTAGTTTTCAGAAGTCATAGCCATCACTTACATGTTCAGGGGTTAAACATGGGTGTGTGGACATGAGGAAAAATTTTGAAGAAAACATACTTTTGAAACAACCTTTTTCAGTGATTTCGACGGAAACTAGCGCAATTGCTACAGACATGAAGTCCAAACACTCTCAAATGAGATGGCTCTAGTGAGCAAATCCTGTTGGGAAGCACCTGTCTGCTGCTGCAGGTCAGAGCCATTCCCTGTTGGAAAAAACAAACAAACAAACCAACCTGTCAAGTTCACTGAGGTTGAGGTCTGTTGCTCTATAAATGTCAAGGGATGTTCTTATTTACATTTGTGGGAAATACCCCTCTTATTTGCAGGAGTTAAATTCGAGTCTGTGTTTTTTTCATCTGATACTTAGGCACAGCCTTAGAACACTGTACTTGAACTCTGTAATTAAAAATGTACATTTAAATGTACATGAAGTCACTTTGCATTTCACAGGCCTCATTTTTAAGTCATGGAACAGGATGTGATAGAAGGCAATATATTTGTGTACTTCAATGTGTTTAGGGCATTTGAAGGTAGAAGTGTGTTATTTCAAGAATTGATGTAGGAAAGCAGTAGCTGAAATACTGCTTTGCACTTTACAAAACTTAAAATTTATGAAAGAAAAACCTTCCACCCTTTAGTAATTAACAAAAGTGATAAATTAAGAATTTGGTGGCTTCCCTCTACCCCCTGTATAACTTCTGTGATACAGGACTGATGTTGGGGCTGTTTGTTTTTGTTTATGTGGTGGTGTGTTTTTTCTGTCATGTCCTGTGGGGGTGCCCCCGCCCCCGCCGTTTGGGGTGATCGAGTATTGTTTGAGTCATTTGGCATCTATAAATCAGGCTAAACTGATTGAATCATTTCCCCTGTCCACCTCTGTCTTTTAACTACCTCCTTCCATACCAGTTTATCATCATGGCTGGGAAAGAGCTAAGTTAAAAAGATAGGAATAATTTGCTCTCTTGTCATATTTTCATCCCTAGGTATTAGTGTGTCAGTTGGATAGATTTGTATCATTTTGCTGGATGCCATGTACAGCAGACTGAAGGACAACAGACTTGTCCAAGCCTATGTAGAAAAGTAGTTCCCATACTCTGTATGACCATAGATTTTGAGTATTAACTTCTGACTGATTCAGTAGTGTTGAAAAACAGTAGAATCTATGTATGTTTGTGTTCCATTAAGTCACTGTTCTGGGATAGTTCAGTTCCTGGCAGTGGCTGATAGGTCACATGAGGCTTGTTGCTAGTGAACAGAACTGTGGAGTGTAACTAAACTAGTACATTTTTATGGCAAAATAGCATATTAGATAATTACACATCACATAAAACATGAATTAATTGAAAATAGAAGTTAAAATGGTTACAGAGGAAGGTGGCATATTAGAGCCCTTTTTATTTTTTTCTGAAGTGTCCCTTGGCTTTGGTGTAAAAGACTCTACTGTTTAGTGTATCTTTGCCACATACGTAACTGAACATATCCAGGAGGCTGAGAAAAACAGTCTGTCTTTGTGGAAAAGTTTGATTAGAACCCAATGCTACCATTTACTTTAGCTTTATTTAGTAATTTTAGTTGTGTTATTCATATGGTCTCTTCAACATATGTTTATTTTACGTACATGTTCAGAATTTTCACACTGCGTGTGCTTGTATATGAGAAGTTCAGAGAAAGGTGCCTTGCCCACTGGCCAGTGGATCTGCGGCTCCCCTGGCAAAGGAATGTAGAGCCAGATGCCTTGCCTTGGATTTTCCTGCTTTATGCAAGCAGTAGTGTGTAACTACAGTGTGCATGTAACTTGTAATGTTTCTGTTCCTGTGATGAAATTTACCTCAGGCAAACAAATATCCTTTTTATATTCGCATCTGCATTGACCTTTTCATAGAACCATAATGCCATCTGAAATTCCCCCCACCAAACCAAGAAGTATTTTAATGAAGAAAGAACTATTTATATGTAACTAATTGAATTTATTGATGATCTAATTGATCTGCGTGGATCAAGGGGTGTAGAGATGCAAAGCCTGCTTTCCAAAGCAGCCTCGTTGCTTCAGCCTTTTATAGTTGAGATGTAATTCAACAAGAAAACTATTAAATGGCGAGGTAAAATGCAAGCTCTGCTACCAAATTGAGACGATAGATATTGACTAGGTGTTGTGTCACTACAACCAGACATTCAGGCTCCCTGAAGTTTTAATTTTTGATTTAATTTCTTGATAATGTGGCACAGTTGTAACTATGTGTCTGAGACAAGGAAAAAAATGACAAGCTGAGCCATTAGGGAGTCTGTGTCTACTTACTGTTCCCCTCCACCCCACCTGAATCCTGGTTTTCCCCAAGTAATAGAAGTGTGTGATAGAACCATTATCTGACAGTAGGACAGGGATTCAGACAAAATTAAACAGAAGATCACTTTAAAGCTTAAATGGTATGACTTTAATTAACAGGCACTCACTAAAGCGAGTTCCCAGTTGTTACATATTTATATATGTGTAGATCTGTTGCTCAGACTGAGTCAGACTTTGATTAGTTTTTCATAAATCTCATGGGGAAAATACTTGGATTGGGGGTTTATTCCCCAAATTATTATTGTTATATAGTCCATGTGCTGGGAATGGGTGCAGTCCTAGTTACTTTTGTGTTAAAAAACTTCTATGAACATCTCTAAATGAGAAGCTAAAGCAAAACTATTGGCTGATTGTTAAAGGTAAAGGCAAATACATGTTTGTAAGCTCTAAAGTGGATTTACAAGTTTCTCAAATCCAGACTGTGTATAACTACATTTTAGAAGGTGATAAATTTATATGGTAGTGTACAGTAGCTTCCAGTGCAAATAGTGTAAGTTCTGGAAGTACTTGAGCCTCAGTTAATCAAGCTTCAGGCAGTATTATGTCTTAATGAGCCCCCTCCTCTCCTGTTACAGCCTTGGTGGTTTGGTTTGTCATAAGGCTGCCAGCACTGATCAAATGGTTGTTTCTGCAGAGAATGTATTCAATCAGGCCTATGCTATAGTTACCATTCTTGTTTTTCTCAGTGGGCTTATTACAGAACTCATATTAGCAAAATATGTGACTTTTGATGCTCTGTTAAATGCAGCTATGGTGTCAGCAGTGCAGTTTTGGTGAGGTACTTAATGCCTGAGTAAGAAATGCACTGACTATCCTGTACCAGTAGTGACAGTTGAGGCAGTAAACAGTGTTGTAATATTGATGAGGTGTTCTTAGAACAGACATTAACATGAAGAACCGTAATCTTAATGGTTTTCAGTATTGCTCAGACTGCTTTAAGTATAAAATACCTTATGTCATTTTAGATACTCATTATTACTTCATAATTGTCTTTATATCAGAATTTTTTTTTTTGTTTGGCTTTTTTTGTCTTGTAGGTGCTGGAGTATCTTACCTAGATGGGAAAAAAAAAAAGGCAAAAAAAAAAAATCACTTATGAAAAATTCTTAGTAAACTACTTGTGTTATATTGTGGTGTTGTGTGGTTGGTTTTTTTTTGTGAAAACTTAAGATGACAGAAAGACTTCCTATGCGTAAGTCCTGCAAATGTGGAAAATGAAATAAATTAATTCCAAGAGCTATTTCCTCTGCTGAAATACTGTCTAAAAAATTTGATAATTCTCTTCATGAACACTTAATGTTACCAAAGAGACTATGAAATCAAGTTGCTGTAGAAGAGCAATGAGTGTGATTCTGATCCACCACTTGTGGGTCTACTCAACTGGAAAACCAGTTACATAACTGAAGTCAAACACTATTTTCTGATTTTCCCAGTTGCAATGGGTTTGTACCTGTATGAAATAATGAACTGTGGATGCATCAGCAATTTAGAGATAATAGCAAGAAGACCTCTGTCTTCTATGAAGACCACAACACCGTTAACTACATTGCTGGCATCACATTTGTATCTACATGCATTTGCCAGGACTTCAGCCTTAGGAAGACATACAAGGGTACTACAGTACCCTGCTGATAGTCTCATTAATTGCATTTTACCCACTACTATTTTCCCTCTTGTTAACTGTTCACATTGGAGTAGTGCCATTTATCTCCTGGTCCTTATTTACGTGGTGATATTTTGTATCTTTATTAATAAAATTATTGGGAAAGATGATTAAAAACAAAGCAGAGGAGACATGCTGGGTGTTGATGCTGAGTGCAGTTTATTAATAAATAAGCCCATATGAGTTGGCAAATCTGTAAGCAACAAATGAGAGAAAACAAGCCTGTTGAGCAAGAGTGAATTATGAAGTATACAGTTCTCAGTTGTCAGGGACAAAACTTGCTGCCTGTGAATTTCCTGCTCACAGTTATAATGGTGGTGAATTTTTTCTTAAAATTCTTGATTTGCTTATTCACCTGTATCACTTAAAGATAATTATGTCATTGTCATTGTAGTCTAATTATGAAATTGTCATGTTGATATTCAATAGAGACCCTTTCTTTTGTAGGTACAGTGGAAAGCTAGTTGGGGTCAGTTAACTTCCTACTCGCTTCACTTGTCCATGAAACGGAATACTCTGTGGTACACACTCTCATACTGAGTCATATACTCCGTCGAGTACTTGTGGAGAGCTTAATGTGCCAATTAAAAGCTGAGACAATTGGTGTCATACAAACACATTAAACAGTAGGTTCAGATTATTTGCAACTAAAAAACACATGCTTCAGTAAAGAAACAAAAATAAAAGGTCATAGTACAGTGTTTGCGTCTTCCTTAGGAATGGTACCTGAGAGGTCACAGTTAAGTAGCAAATACTGGTTTTAGTGTCTTCAGATAATAATTTATGACAATGCTGGTACTTTCATACTGTCATATGAGCAGAGGAATGTAAGATAAATATAGGAAAGATAAAAGACTGAGGCAAGGATGGAGGTGGGGTGAAAGGCTGGAAATAGGAGTATAGATAGCTAGGCCTGGTGTCAGCTTGACACCAGCTGAATAAATCTGCTGATCTTTATACCATAAAGAGAAACAGTTCAGCTGCATTGATAGAGATTGTTTATTTATTCTGTACTGTCTCCCTGTGATCCCATGAGAGTCATATTAGGCAATTTCTACCAATGAGTCAGTATTTAGAGGTTTTTATTACGTTGTTTTTTCCCCCCATACAAGGAGCCATCACAAAAAACTAATCTATTCCTAGTAGAATTAGGGTCATGAAGAAAATGTAAGCCTTCATTTCTGGAGGCCCAACCATTGCTTTCCAAGTAAAGCTCCATTTATCCTGGTCTTTTAAAAAAAAAAAAAAAAAGTGATTTGGCTTATCTGAAGTTACAAGAGTGAAGCCATCTTGGAGTAAGAATTTGAGAGAAGAACAGGAATGAATATTTCAAGATTTGTATTACTTATGTATGCATGTAGAGCTGATAAGCGCTCTGATGTGCTTCACCTCTGCTTTTTCCACAGTGAGATGCTGCTCAAGGAATGACTCTGTAAGGTCCTTGGAATCGGTTCGCAGAGTTGTCCATAATAGCTAGGTATATAAAGTAATACTAATCAGACCACCTAAACTATAGTTTTGGGTAAACAAATTGACATCACATAGGTTTCATATATCTTAATTAGATTTTTGTTGCTTTGCCCTAATGGCTGCAAACCTTGATCTCCTGTTGTCAGTAGACTAGGCAATATCCTTGCCGGTGCTGTCTGCCTGGGGTATTTTACCTTCACTCTAGTTGTCATTTCAATCCTCAACATACCTGAGTGTTAATTGTTTGGTTATTTATTAGCAGAAATAAGCTAGACGTTCGTTCGTTGAACTTGAATTTAAAGGGATTGGAGAAGGATTTTAATGAGGAAGCCTAAACAACTTTCCTACTCTTTCTGTCTCGATGAATATTTATGTATTTTGTATCAAATAGTATAGTTCTGAGAAGAACTGAAGGTAGCTGACCTCAGAAACCTTTAAAACTGGGTGACTGCTTTGAAAGGTAGCAGACTTTAGTTAATTAATATTTGACACTAATTGGGTAGACTGGACTGGTAATCTTTAGACTGTGTAACAAAAAACTACACAGATAGGAACACCACCTCAGGCTGCCTTTGAAGACCCTTGTGTGGAAGGTGTCTGGTATTTAAGAGGGGTTTTTTTAATTATTATTTTATTTATACAGAGTGCTTCAGTTCCAGTAGAAGACTAAGGTGACTTTTCTTGGGGTAAAACAAGGAATTAAAATAAAATGGAAGCTTAGACTTCAGAAGTGTTTCGTCTTCTGATGCATAAAATAGTATAGAATTTCTTCACCTTTTTGAGTAATCTTAAACCCCTCCTTTTGTTTTCATACCTCTTTCTTGATATTTGATTCCCCCGACCCCCCGTTATTTTAAGTCAGGAAAATTTGTCTCAAATGTATGTTTCCAAAACACATTGTAAAGGACTGAGGGGGGAACTGAGGTATTAGGTTTCAAGTGATATATTTTTTTTCTTCCTCCTGTATCTTTACTTTTGGGGAACCGCAGAGTATTTATTTGGTTTGTGGGTTTTGTGTTTTTGGGGTTTGTTTTTCTCTTTCAAACTCTTGGTAGGTGCTTCATCCCTTACACCTGCAAGGGAATTTAGGGCCTTAGGACTTCGGTTAATTTTGAATTTAATACTAATTTGCTTTCAGTAGTCTTACAATAATTCTGTATTTTACAGCTGAGGCTATGCAAACTTCATGATAAAAGATGCATTGACTCAATGAAATTTCATTAAACATACGCTACTTTGAACATGATGTAGCTATATAGCAGAATGAAATTTAGTCTCCTCAATATTGACTCTCCTCTCCCCTGGTTTTTTCCTCCTTTTGTATGTGCAGGTTTGCCTACATGAGGCTCAAATGAGCTTTGCAGCACTTCTGATGAAAATTTAGGTATTTCTTTGGGTGCTGCAGTGCAACTGATCAGTTAATTACCTAATAGAGCTTAGAGTCATGCAATAAAAAATTCAATTAAAGGGAATGGTTGCTTGATATGTTGATAACTCTTTGTACAGGTGACCAAAATTATAATTATTTGTAGCTAAGTGTCACTTCTGTTTCCTGTTGACTTGATTTCTCCCCCCCGCCTCCCCCTTATTTCATTATAGCCCTAAATGCTACCTAAGTCCCCATGTAGCTACTAATGGTAGTACTGAGAAGAGTGCCTTTTAGATTTGCAAGTGAATGATTAGAAATGCATCGATTGAAGGAACAGAAACCCACAGTTTCAGTAAATGTAATTAACAGAAATTTAAGAGGAGGATCCACTGCCTGTGAAGGGAGAAGATAGGTTTACCTTTAAGTACAAGAATATGAAAGACTTTGGGCATATCTTGACACTTGAATTGGAATGGTGTGTTCTGTTTTCTTTGTGTGTGTTTACAGATGCACAGATAAGATCTATTTTAACCTCTGGCCTCTAATCCACAAGTCAGATTTAGTAAGAGTAGGCCTAATGTTCGAAAAAAAACAACGATGCAAGATCTTTAAGCTTTTATCTTTTAGCAGCTTCCATTCAAATGTTCAAGTAGGAGTTCTGTATTAAATGCACTGATTTCTGTCATACCTAGAAATCCATAAACATGAGACATCTGCTCTGTGTGGAAGCTGCAAGTACAGATTCTGTATGTAAGATAGTTACTTTGAGTTACCATGTGAAATAACGTGGTGGTGTAAATGTTTCTTTGAAAATGGAACCACTTGGAAGTAAATTAAAATACTTAGTTCCTGAGCACAAATCAGAAGGGTAGACTTCACAAAATAAAGAATTCTGATGTAGTGGCTCTGGTTCAAGGGTGTGGGTATTTATGATGTTCCTTTAAAAACATGGGAAACTGTTGGGTTTGGTCGTTCATAATCTCCCAAGATGGTATTACAAAATATCTTCATTTTAGATGTTTTAACAGACCTTCCCCAACCTCTTGGTGTGTTCCAGTGTGAAAATGCTTGGTCATTGAAGTAGGAACAGTGCAATCTTACATTAACATATCAAGTTCCTGTTCCTCTTCTAGAAATCCTTTTGTTATAGGAAGTGCCATACAACCTAAAGTTCATTTTAATGGCCTAAAAATGTATTGATGGGATTAAGTGGTTCCTATGTAAAACTGTAGTAGAAAGTTTATTATAAAACACAAATTTAAATGTTAATTAATTTAAAATTACTGATTTTTTTCACGTTAAATTTTCATTACATGAATCTTTTTGTTTTCTACTTTATTTTCTTGTGTTGTTTTTGTAGGCTTTATTGTACAAGAATATAAAAATAGATGGGCTTTTTTCTTTTAAAAATGCATCAACTCTCAAATGCATTAAAAAGCAGAGGAATAGCATAAAAGCACTGTCAGGGTGTTTGGTCATACTGCTATCTTATCAGCTTCTGTGAACATGTATGTGTTTCACTGAAAGACAGAATTTTTCTCATGCTGTGTTCGTTTGGACTACATTTTTCAGTTTTATGGATTGAACTTTAAAGAGGCAAAACCTAATTTTGTAAAAATTTTTTTTTAAAAAGCAATTAAAGTTCTTTGAGCTTATCTTTGTGAAAGCCAGTTTTATTGTTGTAGAAGTTAAGGAATAGAGATGTTACTTCCATCAATTTTAGTGGGAAATAAAATGGATTCACATTCCAAGATCAGTTGGGTGCTTTAGAAGATCTCACTGGGTGGGCTGTTGCTTCCCCCTGTTTTTTAATCTCTATCTCTCTCTCCAGAAGTCTTACCTTCCCCTGAGCGGTCTGTCTGACCTTTCTGCTCTGCCTGTCATAACTAATTGCAATATCATCCATCTGTGGTGTGCAAAATACCCCCTAAATTCCTAGAGCAACTCTGGAAAATATGGGAGAAAACTCATTGTTGTCTTTGACAGGTACAGTTGATGATCCTTTTAGAGCTCTGCAGAAGCAAATGGAGTTTATAACTTTCCTTTTCAGGGAGGGGTGTCCATGAGGATAGTACAAACAACAGTCTTTCTGTTCTGCCGTGTGTACTGATTGCTCCAGGATCTTGTGTACTCCAGCAGAAGTTGCTTTACTTGTACAGCTGTGATTCTTCATTTGGGATTGGAGGGGGAGTGTTACACTAAATTCCAGAAATTTAAGATTATTATTTTTCTTCCCTGTAACTTTTCATGGCCAGGTTTAGTTAAACTGTGGGAAATCTAATTTCAGAGTTATTCTGGGAGATGAAACTGTCCAAGGAACTGATAGTGGGGAGTTGTATATGCCAAATACTTTTAGAAAGACAGGCTACAGAACTCATGTTGACATACCCAAGCTAGGTTTAAACACAAGAAGTATAATAAAACTATACTAATGGATTAATGCTTCGTTCTACTAGAGGTGTCCTTCTAGCTTGCATTCTCTTGATAAGCAAACATGCTTGCAGTTGCTGCTGTTCTACTGGAGAGAAATTTTTATAAAACACTGTGATATATGTCAGTATGGGATTGATAGCAACAGATGCTTAGAAGTTCTGTCTAATTATTGCACACCTATAATACAAGCTCTTTATTAAGACTTAGCATCCTTTAGTTTCTTAGTGGTAAGAACACTTATGAACTGTGGCCTGTATTGAACAAATCAATTATCCAAGTCTTAAACTTGATCATAGCTGAAACAAGTTCTAAGTCATGTTAGGTAACTTCTGGGTAGCTTTCTTTCTAATTCATAAACTGTTGGTAAAGACACATTAACAGCTGTTAACTTGTTAAGCAGTGTTTGCTTCTGCCTTTCTGGGTGATAGTTTTACTCTTACTACTAGTTAACAATAGGTTTGGTTTGGTGTGGGTTTTTTCTTTTTTTTTTTTCCAATTTGAGGTTCTGGTGACAGGCTGATAAACTACTTTCTTTCCTGGGATGAGTAGAACTCCTACTATCAGGATTCTGGTGCAGGTTCAAATTACCAATTTTCTTTTCAGGAACATTTGCTAGTAATTGGAGACTTCATTGAACGTTCTTGCCAATAAGCAAAGTGTTAGAAAGTGAGCAAAGCATATGTAACGCTGTGAACACACTTGAAGTTCTGAAAAACTGAAAAAGTGCGTGATAGAGTATGCATGATTAATATAACTTCAAGGAAAGGATTCAGTCTGTCAAATTTCACTGCCAATTGCATTGATGACAACCTGGTGCCTTTTTGCAGAACTGTTTCCTTTACATAACACTGCAGGCATTTGCTGTCTGTGAATTAGAAAAACTTGATAACAGAACAGCTTTTAACCAAAACAAACCCCGAAGGTTAGTTTTTCTTTGTTAATAGTTGACTAATGAATTTATTTTTTTATTTTATTCAAGTATACCTGTTAGATGTAATATTCAAGCTTGAAACATCATCTTTGATTGGGAGGATTCCTGACCTTCTTTACCTGAAAAAAAATATCTTGAAAAACTCTGCAGTAGTCTACTGTTTCCGTATCCCTTTGTCCTAAGGGTAGATGTTCCTTGGAAGTTAAGACTGAGCCAGAAGATGTTTTTTATGTATCAGAACAGGGGCTGTGTTTTACAACAGTAAACATTATTGTCATGCCACTCAAGCATAACGTGTTTAAAAATTTTTCCTAAAAGTTTGTGTTCTTAGGTATTTCTGTACAGTAGTTAAGAAACTGTCACTGACTTGTGACTCCACAACTAATAAATATTGTTTGTTGTATAGTGGCTACTGATGTGGTGAACTGGAAATTCTGAGTAGTGTCTAAGCAGGAGCAGATTTATACTTCTAGGGTTATGTTATTGATCATTCTTTTGAAAAGTATGTATTTTGACTACACAGAGATGATGACTTGAAGTGTTGTTTCTGAGTCAAAAAGGAAGGTGTGTTCCTCCAGCAGTGCTCAGTTCATGGAAACAGTCACTATGCATCAAGTAAAAGACAAAGCTTTGTTTTCTTTAATGTGCAGAATCCAGTAACTTACTGCATGCATTTTGACAGTAAATTGCTTCCATGTCTTTGAGTGCTCTCAGTAGAAATACAAGCAGGGATTCCTGGTGCAGTTTTGAATTCAGAATAGGTCATGGTAAGTTACCAACACTGTCAGTATGCATGAAAAGGAGAAAAAAATTATTGTAGGCTGTGAATAACATCCTTTAAGTAGAGTGGTTAGCTAAAGAAACAAAATAAGGGCATAACCCTGTGCTATGATGAATGAATTTATATAGAGTAGATACAAATTTTCAGTTCTGATAACCATAGTACGGAGAAGGAAATACAACATAGAGGCAGGTTCTTGGGTAAGAAGAATAATTTTTGTCTGATAGTATGCTGTGGCTCACAAAAAACTTCATGGAAGTGACTCATACCACAGTTGTTAACAGCATGACTGTAAACAGAATCGGGTTTTTGTTCTTGCCAAACTCAAGTCTTTGCAAAAGGATCCCTTTAAGAGGGATCCAGGCCTTTAGCTGGTGGACTGAACTGTTCAAGCTCCTGTCCTGAGAGGATATCGTAAATTAGAACTCTCATGATAGCTCAGAACAAAACTTGTCAAGGATGATGCTTGGACAGAGGAAATCTGTACTATACCCATAAATGTGGAAATTATTTGCCCAAAGAGAGGATAAGACCAGTGAGATCTAGATATCTTGGGCTGGGAAGGTACATAAAAAACAAAGGAAGGAGTTTAAGAAATGCTGGTGAAATCACAAAGGGCAGAACTGGAGTTGGCAAAAATAGTGTTATGCCTTACAGAGGGGGAAGGGAAGGAAGATGCTCTAAGAAAGTTAAGTATGTAAATGAGAGATGGTCAGAGGTTTAATTTTAAATTTGTAAATTTTCCTGTTGATAAATCCCCACATATTGGAAAAATACCGTACAGCTGGTGTACTACCTGTATTACTGATTCAGTAGCTTGTAGAGCATGTAGATGTACAGCTTCACATATCTTAGTTGGTGACTGATGATTATTTTAAGGTTGTGGCGGTCTGTGAATTTGTTGGACAGTTGTGAAGTTGTAATAGGCAAAATCATGTACTTAGGACCCTAGAAAAAGGCATACTTTTGTTCACAATGTATTTCAGACTTGTTGAATCATCTTTTGTAATGTCTGTCTAACTTCACTTTGTGATTTTGGTAAATTAATGTCTTATTCTAAATATTTGAATTTCATCTACTTCTCAGCTGCTGCTGAGATGAGACTAGAGTGTTAGGTAGGTACAATCTAAATGTTAGTTTCAATTTTTTTTTTAATTGCAGTCTTAGATTCAGTCCCATTTGCTCAACTGACGACCTTCAACAGACAACCACTGATGAGAAATAGTGGCTGGAGGGAATGGTCTGGTAATCATGCTGCCATTGGTGTGGCACTCTTCTAATACCAGCTGTCGTAATCAATTAAGGTATGTGGCAGAACATCATCCCTTCAAAGTGTCGTCTTCTGCCACTGGCTAACGGGCAGAGTTATTTTCATTTTTATTTGTCAGTGCTTAAAGATCAAAGAAGAGCCGTGGCTTGTCACTGTGATAACAGCATAAAGCCCTGCCTCATCAGGAAGTCCTGGAATCTGAGCTGTGGAGGAAAAATTAATAATCAAAAGACACATAATAATCAAATGGAATGTGCAGAGTTGCAAGTCTTAGTAGGAAGGGACTACTGCTACAGGATACGTAGCATCAAACACTGGAAACAAAGCAAGAGGATAGAGAGGTACAGCAGGGTGGGGTGGGGACAATGGGAAATGTGTGCCAGAGTGAAACAAACAGATTGTAGGGCAGACAAGGCTGTTGAGCTTTTTAGTACAAGAAAAAAACATCATTCTAGAAACAGTATTAAGAAACCAACCAAGCAAAAAGAATCCCAGTGTCCCATCTTTGATATTCTGTATAATCTTTGATTCTGAGATGGTCGTGTTTTGTGTTAGTATTTAACTAATAATTGTTTGTTGGAATTGTGGCTTCCTTGCAGATATCTCAAGGTGTGATGTGTCCTTTAGATCAAGTAGCTTTTCACAGTTTTAATAATCACTTCTGGGTTTCCTGTTTCCTCCTAGGAGTTAAATGTTGGTAGCTATTATGTTCCTTTTGTTTGTATTTAGTTTTATATCCATAAGTGATCAAATGTAATGAAAGAAATCCCAAAACACCAGTAGAAGTTGGTCTCTAATGTTAATTGCTTAATATTCCTCAAGTAATTTAAAGAAGCAACCCTAAGTAGCAGAAGTAAAAATGCGTTTTACATTCCAGTACTTGTAGCAGGCTAATGGTAGAGCGTGTAAAAATAGCAACAGCAGTCCATTCAAAACTGCTAAAAATATCACATGGCTATTAAAGCTCATTTATGGAGCACAAGGGGACTGAAATAATGAAGTTAAGGTCTGGCCTTGCTCCTGCCCTTCCGTGTGTGTGAATTGTAGTAACTTTTACAAAAAAAATCATCATTTGCATGGTAGTGCAGCTTGTATCGGCAATTATTTCTCATTCTCTGTATTAATGTTACTGATTCTGTAATGTGGCATATTGTTCTGACAGGCTGTTGCTTGCACAGCTTTTGTGGTCATGGTAGCTCAGTATATCCCTATTGATGTAGGCTCTGAAGTATTTTAATATTTCTCTCAGCAGAAGTCTTAAGTGCCAGCCAGCAGCAAAGCTTTCTGGAGGTGCGATTCATAGGATGAGGCAGATAGTGAAAGGTACCAAAGCTGTAAATTTCTGTTAGGTGTCCTAGAGCATTACATGTGTGAAAACTTCCACTATTCCTCTCAACCACAAGATGGGTAATGTCTTGAGAACAGCTGTTTCACTGTACTTACCATGCTGGTGATTTTCATGAACTTTCTCTGTATTAGAATGCCTGTTAGGTTTTATTGATGTTTTAAGAAGAAATCAAATGGCAGAAGCAGTAAGTTCAACTACTTGGACTGTTCTTTTAGATATAGTCTGGCTAGGGCTGTATATCAACTTAAATCCAGTTATGTCCTCCTTTCTGGATGCTTTCATATTCAGCAATAGCATCTTGAAATAGATCCTTTCAATGAAACTTAGTATCCATTGAGGATATAAGAACACTTTTTTTTTTTTTTTAATGTCCTTTCCCTGATACTTCAGTGAAGTCATCATTGGTACCTATAGAAGTAATTTCACTTTCCATTACACAGGGAAAAGCAGTACTTTGTACATATGTACAGTCTTCAGACATGATGCAAAATCTCTTGAAGATAGAAACTGTGCAATTGTTTTATTTACCGGATTGAGACCACTGTCAAAAGTGTAGGGAACATAGTAGCATGATTGCAGGGGAGAGTAAACCGATGAATAGTCACTTCTCAAGTCTGTTCAGTGAATGTAGAGTTCTGCCTGTCTAACTGCAGAATGTTTTAAAATAATACATGTATTATTTTTGAAGTGTTATTTTCAATAATCTTAAAATTTAATGGTTTTCAAATGACATGCACAATGAAACATCTTTCTGTGCTTTTGTATTCCAAGTGGAATAGACCAGTTTGTCCAAAACTTTGAGAAATAGGTCTTCAATCAAAAAACAAAGCTATGATGATTTTGGTACTAAGGGTGGAAACTACTTAAACAGATGATAAACTCCAATCCGTTAAATTAAACTGGAAATATTTCTGCAGTCTTAAATGTAGTATGAACTGCCTGCATAAATAATTTGGTACTCCTCCACTCCCCTCCTTTGGTGTGGTTTTGCCACTTGAACTCTACAAAGGTTACGAGATCTCCAGACTTCCAAAAAAACCACATTGATTCATTTTGCTTGTGTGAAGTCGCTTAGAGATGGCATATAAAAATATCCATTAATTCCTAGCCTTTGCCTAGTGTTATAGTTTAGAGTTTGGTCCCAAAGTTTGTGCTGCTTTTTAGACCTGAGTGTGCCAAATGGCAGTGTCCCCCTGTTTCAGGGGACAACAGTTATGCAACTGCAGTAAATGCAAGCCCTTCCATTTGAATTATCAAGCACCTAACCATCTTTAAGTGATTGTCTTAAATAAGAGAGGAAGAATCTGTCTTAAGCAGAACTAGTTGTATTCTGGTGGTATGTGAGCCTCTGGACAAGTGACTTGGCAGTTAAAGATGAAGTCCATTCCCAGGCTTGGAAAAGTAAGTAAAAACTCTTTAAAAAAACAACCAGCCTTCCCTTCCTCCCTGTGGCCCTTCCCCCTGCCCTCTCCCCTCAAAGAAGCAAAAAAGCACAGCCTAGCCCAGAACAGCACCAGACACCACCGCCTGCCTCTAAATTTAACATCTGAATTAGGTTTTTTTAATGTCTATTTCACTGTGGAAAAAATAAAGTTACAAACCGTTGGATTAAAAATACTGATATATTGGTGAGGATGGCAAGCACTTAAGTCCCTCCTTTAATTTACAGCAGAAGAAGTTAGTTCCCCCAACTTCCACACTACTGAGTTAGACCAAAGGAGGCGGACCAATATTTTAGTAGTCAGTTCTGCTTTTGATTCCTCCAATATGTGTCTGAAAGGTCAGAACCTTTCCTTAATGCCCATAGCCATTGCTTTAACTGGTCCCTGGGAGCCTGGGCCTGCTGCTGCAAGCCGAGGCAGAGCAGATGCCACAGCAAGCGTGTGCTGCTGAATTTGGGGCAGGCTGGAGTAGTGGTGCTTTGTAGACAGCATCAATCAGGTGATAATTGCAGATTGTTTAATGGAGCTATGCACCAGGAATATAAAGAAAATGGATGGGAATAGCTGAAGGGAGAATAGCTGTGTGTACTTTGTCAACGGTAGTTAGGTCAGAACAGCCAGAAAGAACAAGGTAGTGCTGCAGGGGACTTGGGAATAACCTGAGTTAGAAATACCCCATTTTAGATACACTTTTGCAGTGATTGTTTCTAGTTAGAGACACTTACTGGGCTGTTACTGTTGTGTTCTTTATGCCCAGGGCTGCAATGCTTAATTCTCATCCCATCATTAGACTTCCAATCCATTTGCTTTTATTGCAGTTTTCTATTTTAAAAACCAAGTTTCCTAATTTTTTTATATTGTCACACTTGCTGCTGAAGATCTGTTCTGATGCTCTGTAGTTCATAATCTTTGGCTGCAGATAGGTTCAGATTGTGCTTTTTCAAGCAGAGATGTGGGGCAGTAATTTTGGTAATGATCAGAAAACAAAAATGAACTGTTCTAAGCACAGGTACCCCTTCACAGGAAGGAAATACGGATTCCCTGTCTCTAAATGTAATATAATTACAGGTAGTATGCTCAGTAATGATAAACGTGGCTATCTCTTTCTGAGAAATGTTGCAGTGCAATCCTAGTAAACCCAAAACTGCTAAATGTCCCAGTAACCATTGTTTGTCCAGAAATCATGACTCGGTGATGGCCTCAACCACTGATCCTATCACTGCATGCTGGGGAGGCAGACCTACTTTAGACACTCTGGCTACAGCTACTGGCACAGTATAAATTGGGGAAGTACACAGGGGCAGGTTTGAGTAGCTTTCTGTTGTCTTGGTAGATGTCACAAAGCACCTGCTACTGAGGAGTATGGCAAAGAGAGATTAATGTACTAGGATACCTTAGGACATGCTTTTTTGTGTTCCTTGATGCATCCAAGTGAGGCAGTGTCACAGTGGTCCCAAGTGTTACACGTGTGCATGAAGGTGGTCAGAGGTGCTTTAATGCTCAGGGATGTTATACCTGTGGTATGTAGCTCACTTGTCTAGATTTCATGGAGTTCATTCTTGTATAAATACTGTAAGATACTATATTTATTAAGCAATACTCATTTATTGATAGCAGTCTCTTCTTTGTGACTTCAAATCAAAGTTCATATTAAAGGACACTGGGACTTTGCAGTGGTTTGTTAGGTCACGGCAAAGATAGCTGCTGAGAGAGTGTTTGCTTCTTATGATGCTGAGTCAACGGTTAGATGTTAATTGAGAAGTTGGTAGCAGGTGTTTTATAAATACCTTTTTATGCTAATGACTTCCCAAAATGATAAGTTTTTCAGGATCAATGAAGCTGCTAAGGGTTATGAGTGGCAGATCACCACAGAGCTGAGACTTTATTAGTTGCTAGCAAAGATTAGAACAAATGTGTTAACCATTTACTTGATTGCAGAAGAATGAAAGGACAGTTTCTTCAGCTGAATTAAGGAAAAGAAGCCCCCCCCCCAAAAAAAAAAAAGAAGCCACAGAGAATGTAAAATGGCAGAGAAGAAGTGGGGTGGGGTGGGCACATTGGTTTGTTGTGTGGTTGTTTTAGTTTGTTAGCTTTTTTTTGGAAAGGGGCACCATTGCTATGACTGTTCTTTTCACTGCTGACAATTCATAAAACCTGCCACTTTCATCCTTAGCTTTCTCCCATACCCTGCATAACAAGTCCCTTCTTTCTTCTTCTGTGATTTATTATTCTCAAGAGTTCAAATTTTACTTGTTTCTATAACTTAAGGTATGCGTATCTAAATTAAGTGACACCCCCACACCATAAACCTAGCTCTTTAACTTAATACAACTTGTCTTGGATTAGTCACTGATACAGGAGCATCTCTTAACAGTGACTTCTATGGTTCAAAATATTTTATTAGCTATGGTCTTTGCTAGCTCTGCTATTTCAGTAGCTGAAAGACAACAAAGTTACTTAAATAGCTTGGAAAATTAGGTTTTAGTGGAAATTTTCCACTAGAAATTGCAGCTCTGGCACTTGACTTTGAACTTACCATTCAGGAATTCTTAAAATGGACCCAAGGTATATTAACAAACTTTCTGTAAGTATTAGTAGTTTTTAAACTAGTCACTATTTCACTTGAAAATCTAATGTGAAATATAAGTGTGCCTGATAATGTTATTTTACAGTAGTATCATATAGGAGGAAAAACCTTGTCTCACCACAAGCAGTTGGGAAGCATTTCTACTTTTGAGAAAGGTGATCATTAATTTTAACCATAACAAGCAAGTGATGAAAGGTGGGGAACAGGAAAATGTGATTCTACTACATTTATCTAAATAGATATTTAATTTAGATAGATTTAGGAATTTCTATAAATGCAGAATTACAATAGATTTTGCAGGGTAAGCCAATAAAATTCTTTCTCAGGATATCTCCTAGGAAACTTCAATTATAAAATTACTTTTAAGTAATTTCCTGTGCAAAATTACCCTATAAATACACCCTGTATTTTGACTCTAGCACTAAAACCAAGAGAATGTAACCCATTCAGTTTTTTTTTTTTTAAAGGAGCATTGAGCAGCTTTAAACAATGTCTGACCATTTGACCTTTCAGATGGTTTTTAAAAATTGTAAAAAAAAATAAAATAGAGCATTAGTGGAAGATTAATTTACACTAATACAACTGTGTTACTTCTGTGTTTCTTTGAGTTGATGGTAATTTGATGCTAACAGTTCCATTGTGATCTGAGTACTGGTGTAATGTAAACTGTCACCAGTGACATTTTTATGCCCTGTCAGCTTTGTTTCTAGTGTGTGGGTAACTGTAAATTAGGCTAATAGACTTTTTAGCTAGAAGAAAGAGACTTCTTGTTCACCTTCTTCTTGAACGGTGTTAAATAGATGTGCTCAGCAATAACTCATTTTGTTTAAATCTGTAATATTTTACCCTTAATCTTACACTTGTCACCGGCAATAAGTAATGATGTAACTTCATCTAGAGTGTCACGCTGTCTAACTGACTTTTTTTGGTTCCTTGCTGTTTTCTTAAGTGAAAGCTTTCTTATGGGATAGTAGCATGTACCCATATTTGCAAACCTACTCAAGTGACTTCTTCAACCTTTCTGAAAGCATGGGTCATCTATAATTAATCAGGCAACATAATTGACTATTCTAGATCTTTTAACTACTCTATACTTTATAAAAGCAAGTATCTTCAATTGCAGTAACAGGGTAGATGTACCTAAACTAGTTTTAACAGTAATTTTAAAATGGGGATTTTCTCACCTTGCCCTGTATGATCTTTGTCATTTTTGCCATGACAGTTTTATTTGCAGTTTTCCCTATTAAAGCTTCATAATAGACTTCAACTCAAGCTTTTCTTTTAAGTATATAAATGCAAAGTGAATTGGAAATGACTCTGCAATTTATTGGATGCCCCCTTGGACTTTGTACTTAAATAAAATACGTAAGACTATTTTGAGGGAAAGTAATTTGGAAATTAATTACTGCATAGTTCCCGATGCAGGGGGAAAACTTGTGTTATTTTCCTCTCCCTCTAGTTAATGCAAGAGAGAAACTTTTTTCTTTTTATTGACAACATTTAGGAATAGGTTTACTGTTAATGTAACTGGATAGTGTAAGAAGTATTTTAGTAATAAAAAACAATGAATTTACAGAAATCAATTCAGCTAGGGTTTGTCCTACACTGGTTTTCAAATAGAAGACTACCACCTTGTTATGAAAAATACCCAGAGACTGGTTGTGTGATACAGTCTTAAGCATCTCCTAACTCTTTTGATTTTTTTTTTAATTATATTTGAGAATTATTTGCCTTTATCTTCTTTCAGAAGTTTAGAATATCTGAAGAGTAAAATACAGTGTTACCCAATAAGGAGTAATTACCATTTAAAGTTGTTTAATTGTTCTGTAGAACAAAAAAAAGAAAGCCATCCTTGGACTGGGTAGTAAAAATAGATTTGAAATATATTTAGGATGACTTAGTCCTAAAAGATGACTCAGATTTTGACTATCTTCATTATAATAGTTTTCTCTAATTATGGGAATTCAGCTTTCACAGGTAAGAACCCACTGAATAATTTAATGATAAGAAGGGATCAGTTATGCAAACTAATCAACTGTATTCTCTCTACATATGGTTGGGAAAGCATTAGTTTTAGCAGTCTTAGGGTTTTTTGTGGAAGTAATACATACCTGTTAATAGACTCTTAAAAAAATCTTTGTGTTACTTTTGGACTGTAACAGTAGCATGGCTATTAAAATAGATTATAGTAGTAAAGCGAGTGAAGGTTAGGACTTCTCTCTAGGGCTTCTTTTTGTAGGCATTTTAGATATTTGAGCTGTGTTACCAGTATTGTAGGGGTCAGCTGTAGAGGCTCTGCATTGGAAATGGATAGAGGGGTGAAGACTCTATTAATGTTAAGCTCTTGTATATGAAAATGCTGCAATAGAAGAACATTTCCTTTACAGTTTGTGCTGTCAAATGGTTGAAGTACTGTGCTTTTCAGTCAAAGTGAGGATGCAAATATATTATTCCTCTTTACTTTGGTGGTGTAAAATAAAAGGATGAATTCTAAAGTGCCTAAGTGGAGCTTCATACTGCAGGGATTTGATATAAGATTACCGTATCATGACAAATGAAAGCGTTTGTGGATACGCAGTAACATGATGTATGTATCTGCAGAATGGTTTAGCAGAACCACCTTTTGCTTGCTCTTTCTACGAGACCATGTTACCATTGGCCTCAGATACTGGAGTGTTAACAAGAATCATTAGTAAATGGCAATTATATCCGTAAAGAGGAGATAATGATCTGTGTATATATATGTGTAATCATGTTTATGTAGTCAACATAAATGTGAATGGAAATTTAGTTCAACTGTTATTTTGTAGGAAAAGGATGAGGTTCATACTAAAAGGTAGACAACTTATCACAAAGCTTTGAGTTAAGGAGTTTGTCATCGGGACTATGAGATGATGTCTGTCAGAGTTGCATCATGTTGGGCTGCACCCTTGAGCAGTATAAAGGCTGTAGTGTTCTCTGGCATGCCAGGACCAAGACTTGTTTGGTTCGGATTGCTTAGCAGTGCATCCTGAAGCAGGCAATAACCTCTATGTTGAGGCTAAACACCAGCATGAGACTGATAGTCAACAAGTAGTTTATTCTGATACCAGTGTCCTTGAGGAAAGGTGCCTGAGAAAACTTATCAATTGCAAGGCAGGTAGACAGGTGGAGAGAAGGCCATTAAACATTAGTAGGGTGAATGTTGATTTTCTTTCCTTGTCTACACCTAAAATCTTTATATTTGTAGCTGCAATGGCTATTTTAAATACTGTAAATAGTTTGATTCTAGACGAATTTGGAATTCAGGGTGTTTTAAGGTAATAATAATGTGAAGGATACAGAGAATGTGAAACAAACCTTTTACAGCATTCAGGGTGCTGTTCTAGGTACTGTTACTGCTGTATGCCTATATTTTTATATCTCCTTACATATTGGAAAGGAGTTTAATGGCTTCCATCTTTGAGGTGAAGAACGTGATGCTTAAGAAATGAAAGATTAAACCTTATCCCTGAAATACATGATAAATGTCTGGGTTTAAGCCTTTCAGAATCTGTTCCTGTTTAAATCTTAGGCTATTGAGGAGAAAGAAGAATGAAGGGGATAATATCAGAGTATTTTTCCTCTCCCTTTTTTTTAAGTGTATTCCTTCATGCTACACTCCTTCCCCCCCGCCCCCCACAACACTTGAAAAACTTCAGTGATGCAGGAGCCTGTCAGGAACTTCTAGTTGCCACTGCAAGTGTAGAAGATGTATGTGCTTCTGCTCACTGTACCATCCCTTGCACAGCAGAATGACAGTAGGCCTTGCCACTAAGGCTACCTGCATTTTCTGAAGTTGTATAAGCAGTTTACTTTGGGGTATTTTTTTAACTGTTTGCTGAGGATAATTTAGTATAAACTCGTAATATTCTCAAAATAGTATTTAGATTTCAAAAGTCCCTGCTTGTTTCTACCAACCATTTAGAATGTAAAGAATTGGAATTACTCCTTGATGGAGCATAATTCTATGCTGACAGAGCACTGATGCATTTGTTGATAACAGCAGAAAACAAGAATAAAAGCAGCAGAACAATACTGCAAAATATAATTCACTTCTGTTTGCCTTGAGAAAACTAAACAGGATTCTGAAGGGACATAAAGGGTTACATTTTGCTCGAATACTAAAAGACAAATATACTGTGACATTAAAAATTAAATGATGCTGGAAGAGGGAAGAAAAGTAGCTGTCGGATGGAATCTTTTTTAAGGGACCTGGCTTGTTGGCTCAAACTAAGAAAAATGGAAAAGCATTTTTGTTACAGCATGAATATGATGGATAGTAAGCGCAGTCAGCAGTTTTGCCTATGATCTACCATCAGCCAATGCAGTGTTTGATCCCCGTGGCTTTGGAGCTTTCTGTGCAGTTCTGGAATTGGTCTCTGCTGCTGGGCAGATGCGATTGGTCTCCTGTGTGCCCTGCAGTTGGGTTGTCTGAATCATGGGGTATAGGGAAGCTCCTAAAATGTATGACAGGTCCCTTTCATTATTTTGCCCTCCCTGAAAAGAGGGGTTGGTTTGCATTCAGGTGTTTTCTAAAACTGTAACTGTAAAATGGACTTTTCATGCAGGGGAAACCAAACAAAAAGCATTTTAAAACATCAACAGCTCATTGAATCCAATCTTAACGTGAAAGAATGTTACTGCTTCTTCAAAAAGAAATGACTGTGGTCAAAAGCCCTAACTCTGGTTTTCTTCACTGAGTAGCTGCATGTTTTCCTATTTTTCTAGTCTTACCATGATTTTAGTTCTAGCAGGCTTGAATTAGAGGATTATTCTGTGATAGCTTAGTGTTTTACTGAGATGAAGTCACCTATTCAGGTAAGTATTTCTTTGCCATGAAAGATGACACAGTCTTGCATTTGTCTTCCTTCTCTTTCCTTTTAAAAACTTAGCTGAGGACAAGTGATTAACATGAGTTGCTTTAATTCGGTTGAATAGGGCAGTGGATTTCTTGGTAAGCTGCTGAGATTGTCACTGTGTTCTGAGTATCTCATTTGAACAATCTTGTGTACAGTTGCCAGCAGCATCTTTTTCTGTGGATGCAGTACATCACAGGAGAGGCCACCGTATAGACCATGGCATGCTTGGATTGGCAAGTTACCAAGTGTTACATTTGTTGGTTTTTCTTTGCTGCTAACTTTTAGAAAAGATAAATGAGGAAATTAACCTTTTAGTTAGGGATTTGCATAGCTATCACCTGGAGTCCAGTGTAGTCATGGGACAAGGTGAGAACATGAGACAAAGTAAATAGTTCAGAGTGGTTTCAGATTTGACACACAAGTACAATGTGCTGATCAGGATGTTCTGTCACTACTCCTGTGAGATGCTTTTCATCATAGCCTCTTGAGAGAGGCAAGGTTCCAGAGGCCTCAGGTTTTTGCTGTATGCTCAGTATTACTCAGTGACTCAATGAATCCCTGTAGTTGAGTACCCAATCATTATCTTTCTGTTCTAGCTTACTGCAATTTTCTTTCTCTATTTCTGTTTTTCATGATTTGGTGGTACAGAGGTGATCTCGGATCACAGGCAGGGGGTTAATATCTTGTAGTGATCTGGCAGGACACAATGTCAGTAATTGTTGTTGATGGATTGACTAGCTCTATCACTTTCCCTTTCTTGGTGTGCCAGAACTGTTCTCAAAACTTCCTTCCTCTGTCAGTCTGTGTGGTTACCTGTCCTGAGGAAAAATGGACAACTTCATTACTGATGACAACCTATCACGCACCTTTTGGAATTGCTGGTTTATTGTAATGTTGTGTGTCTTTGTGTTTTGTTTTTTTCCAAGTTATGGCTAACATATGGTTGTCTTTGTTGATGTACAGTATTTCTGAATGAGTTGTACTCTACAAACATCTTGTAGTGACTCAGTAAAAGATATTCCTTATACTGCTTCTCTCTATCAATTGAACACCATCTTCCTGATGAGCAAATCTGGCAAAATATAATAGAATTCACTGTGCAGCTTCTAGTGTTTCCAGATTTTCTGGGTGTAGTCGCGACTGTGTCATTGCCAGGTGTTTTGGCAAGTGGTTTTAGGACTGAGACAGTGGCATCATTGAGATGACAGTCAAAGAAACATGCAGATGTTTGCCAGAATTTGTCACAAGAGGCTGCTAGTCCAGAAGTTATATTTGCAAGATTTAGCATGTTATGAGCAATGAGTGGAGTTTGTGAGAACAGTTTGAAGTGGTTCAGTAGTTCGTTTACTACAGGAGTCTGAGTTGAAACAGTTTCCTGTAGACTTGCTTGAGCCACCAGTGGGAAATTGTCCTTTAAATGTGAATAACTTTCTGGCTCTACTCTGTATTTTTCATTGTTTGGAAAGATGAAATATCTTCCGAATGTCTGTCATAAATTCTTAAAATAGAGCTGTAGAAAGAAGACAAAATCTGTGCCAAGGAGTCTTGAACAGCATACTACTAATACACTTAAGACATTTCTCCTAGGAAATTGGAGCACTGTAATAGAAAGCATGTTTTCAGATTAATCTAAATGACTGTATTATTAGAGTGCAATGGGGTACTCTCAGCCAATCAAGAATACTTTTTTCCCCAATCAGTCCATGGGGTGAAAAGCAGACGCATTATCTGGTTCCTGTTGATGAGATCCAGGAGGAGAATAATCAGCCAAGAGTTATCCAGTAAGCATATGGATGATACACAGATCGGGATGGAAAACAGTGCTGTGTTTTTTCCCCTCTCATTTATACTCATTGCTATTTGAGTTGCATAGATGGGTCCTGATGAACAGCAGTGTTATGTGATAACGCAAACTAGTCTGGGAATGGAACATCAGTGCAGTCATTACAGCCCACTGGTACAGTGGTGCTCATGTCAGAACTTAATCTGAATTAATTAAGCAGGTATGTGGCTTGTCCATAGGTCAAGTATTAGGGAATGGCATTGAGTAGAGAAGGATTTCAAGTCCTTTTCTAAGAAAAGGTAATTTAGAGGCTCAGTTCTAGTTTTTACGAGTCCTTTCCTCCCCATCCCTGCATTTTGGAAACCAAGAGATACTTCAAAAGGAAAGTAAGAACTGCTTTTCCCTCTAACTTATTTTAGAAGGGGAGGTTATTTGGCCAGCTGGGAGCTACGTAGGTTTTTGTACAGAGATGTATGTGACTATTGGGAACTATAACGAGTTTGGAGTGAATGAAAGCCGTGCTTTGCGCTGTTGTAAACTGCAGTTACTGTCCTACCAGTGCACAAAGGGTAAACGGACGTCTTGGTGCAGGTGATGTCACGGTGCTGTGAGGGCAGTTACTGTAGGCATACATGGTTCTTGTTTCTGTGGTATTTGTCAGTACTTTTTGGATTTTTTTAATATAGATTGTTTGTGCCTTGCATAATTTTGCAGTAGGCTTGATGTAGCAGGGGAAGAAGTCTTCTAGAATGAACAGACATATGACTCGAGTTGAAGACTTCTTGAAAAAAGTTTGCAGTTCATAGTTCCCAGCAGGTATCTTCCTCCTGCATAACTCTGACATGCACCTGCCCTTCTAATGTAGTTAGGAATTGGGCAACCATTAAGTTAAATATAGTCCTTTTGGGTGGGACAAAGAACAGTCTAGAGAGGGAGTAGAATATTTATATAATGAATAAAGGCTGAAACATGCTGCAGGCTTTAATTAAGCCTCCAGAAACATTGTGTGAGAAGTAGATACCAACATGAACTGAGTACTGATCTGCTATTCAGAGATCATAACCTTGGTCTAATTACATTATTAGTATATAAATTATTGCATGAATTATTTATTTAAAATTAATATTACAGATATTAGTTGTCATTAATAACTTGAAGGTGCCTTTTTGTCACAGAAGAACAGATTAGCATTATAATTACTGCATGAAAAATAGATATTGATGAAAAATTGGTGTTTGAGACATCGTTGTCATTACATTATGTACTTTTTTCTCTTCACTCTCCTCTGTTCATTCTGCATTTTTAAGTATTGCCTTTGAGAAGAGCTGGTTAACCCTGATTTAATAATAGATATATAAATATGGGGCATTTAGCATCTTAAAGAATACAGATGCTTGGTTACTTGTGGAAGGTAAAACAAAGAAGAAATAGCAACAGCTCAATAAACTGACTTGCGAGTATTGGGGCTACGGTTTTGTGAATCCGAGCTGACTGAAATCCTGGTCTCAAATAAATTACTTGCCAGTTATTTTCTTCCTTAAATTCCCTCCTCCTCCTCCTCCCATTTATTTTGTTGAAGAAGCCGAGAAGAATCAGTATTGTTATTAAAGGTATGATACACATGGCAAGAAATTAAAGGTGTTGACATTTCACTTTAATTGTTTGGTGCCAGCTGTTAGATACTGGCTAGACAACAATTTAACACAGAAAGGCTTCTCAGTTTGAGATCTTGAAAACAAATGTTGTAATATTTGTGCAGAAATGTTAAAAGTCCCTATTTGCTAGTGACCTCTTGAAACTGCTCAGAGATGAATAATAGCTATAGTTAAAAGCTCCTTGAGGAGTGCCCCTGTAGGCTGACTTAAGGAGTAGACAAGTCTTTTGCATTTGAATCAAAGAATCCGGATTTATCTTTGGTTAGATAAATGCTTGGGCTCCAATAGTGAATATAAGGTAAAAACGTTCTATAAAGTTATTTATTGAAAGAAACAGTGTCCTCTTTCTGTGAGTATCTTATTCACAAATAGTGCTTTCTTCTCATTTACTGCCTACTACTCTACTGTGGATGTCGTTTCAGATGTCTTCCCTTCAGGAACACCACAGAATCAGGCTGAACTTTCCTGTTCTGTAATTGCATGATTTTCTTAACCCTTCAGGCATTATGTACATTGCTCTTAGGTTTTTGAGTCTGGATTTCTTTGTTTATACTACCACCAAGCAGTCATCTTTCTGTTAATTCTGGGTCACACGTGAATGGCCCAAATTCATTATTTTCTGGCTTTATCACTAGAGCAACAAGAGGGTAACAGGAGAGCTATTCTGCCTTTTCTGCGAGGCTGCTGTTCTTAGCATAGCTCTATGAAACTAATAAATTGCTGCTTACTATTAAGCAGTTGCTTTGCTCATTAAAGATGCTTTTATGGCTGATTGCTAAGAAAATGAGAATGGTACTCGTCCTAGGTTTTATGATGACCAGAGGTTGGAGAGTTTTAACAACTCTTCACACGTTTCATTCTTTTGCTGCAAGTCTGATGTCTGGTGATGATAATGGAATTTACAAATCCATAACAAGCAGCTAGTAGATTGAGACTGGTCTTTTCAGCCATTCACGCATGTAATATATTTATTAAATGCTCATGAAGGGACGTTGTGCTTTTCTGGTACAATGATTCATTGTCTTACAAAAGACTTGTACAAAGTTACTTTCTTGGCTGGCAGAGGTTCTGTTAAACTTATGCTTAATATGAAAAATGACTGATAGTATAGGTGTAACTGAAATTAGTACAGTATTTAGCCTTAAAAAAAAATTAGATGGGCAAATCCTGTAATATCTATTTTTTTTCCTTTTGCACTGGTAAAGCAAAACTATGATTTAGGAACTTTACTGCTGTTGGTATATGTCCGGCTGGATAAAGTCTACAGCAGTAGATGAATTCTTGTTGAATTGCAGGGTATTACTGCTCTGTGTAATGGACATTTTTCTTTAAGACTGCAGGATAGTTTTCTTACATATATAGATAGGGTTGCAAGTATTAGGAGTTTCGGTTTTAGTTATTAATACAAAATATAGAAAGCAGGAATTCTGTGTCTTGTGTCTGTCATCGGGAGTTGTGTATTGCTCAGTCATGTGATCAGCTTTTGATCGTGATCATGCTGTGATTCTGACTAATTTTAAGGTGGAATGGAAGTATGAGTGAATTATCTGAATCTGAAGTTAGAATCTAAGTCTTTGATGTTTTGGCTAAGTTACATGCAAAAGGATGACCTATCATTTTCTTTAGGAGCAGTCTCTTCTGTTACCTGCTGAGCCTGTTATGGTAGGTGTATTTTGTACAGATCAAGCAGGAGTATTATCTCGTTTATTGATGCCAGCAAGGAGTATATGTTAAGCGTGTTAAACACTGACAAGAAGTATTTGTTTCTGAGTGTGCGCAAAAGCATAAGTATAGCTACTTGAGATACTGATGGAAGTCATTTTGGGGTAATACACCTGGCTGACTTAAAATGAGGTGTTGTGAAATTACCCTAGTAGGGGTTTCAAAACTGTGTAGAAACAATTGTTGCTGGTGCCTCTGTGCTGCTGTGGTTTTAAGTTTTATTATTTGTGAATGATTCAGCCCTTTGCCTATAAAATAACAATCAAGTAACTTTTCTGAATTATAATAAATGCTGCGAGGTGACGGGATGCTTCTGTATCAAATGCTGTGCAAGTGCTATTCTGACATGGGTAAAGATAAGTCAGAGAACTTGGGTTCTTGCCTCTGCTATTCATCTGTTGCATGACCCAGAGCTATTTGCGTGCCTTGCTGTGCAGATGTGTGTAGGCTTTTTCTTAAACCACACAAGCACAAAAAGGATCAAGTATTCATTCCTGGTAAACAATTTCCAGATATCTTGATGGAAAATACTGTAGCAGGCAGAAAGGGGAACAGGGAAGTGATGGTGTCTAGAAATAGGAAGGAAAAAAATCCAGAAAAATAAGAACACTTTTGCTTTCACGCAGTACTTCACAAGTATTGGTTCACCCACAAGTAGAGCTGTGCATGCTCAGGCTGCTTTTATAGGCTGAACCCTGTTTCTGGGTAAGTCTAGTCTTGCTTTAGTGGAAATGTTTTTATGTATATGAGCACAAGTAGTTCAGGAGCACAGTTTTTCACTGGGGAGACATTTAATTATTGAACTTTGCAGTAGAGTATCTTTGAATGCAATTGGATAGGAATTACTAAGCACTCTAGAATATATTTTGAAGAAAAATACCATGGTGCAAATAGTTTCAGGCAGAATAAGCAGCAGTTATTATTTTGCTAGGAATCCAGTGTTTGACTAGACCAGCTGATTTTGGAATTTGACTTAGATTGTAGCAGTTCATGGCAAGCCACAAAATGTTATCTACACACCAAAGTTCTTGAGAACAAATCCTTATTAATTTATAGTGGCAGAAGTCAATTATCTGTATTGCTCCTTTTGGCAAGTGAAGATTCAGTTATGTGAAGAGTCTTTTGGTATGCAGGTGCAGCACAAGTGTTGTTCCTTTCTGCTGAAGAATGGATTTTTATTCAAACATCAAAATCAAATGGTCATCAAAATCAATCATCAAATGGTTTAGTACATTGTAGTGTACTTTGTGCATGTACTTGCTTAAGATCAGTATGTTCTTCCTTGTATTTGTGAGCTGAATTTTACTTTAATAGTACTCTAGCATTGAAATGTTTAACTCTGATGCCAACAGAAATTTACATAATGTCTCAGCCAATGCAAGCTTTTTGCCTTCACCTTAGACATGTCTATCTCTCTGGTTTTTGTTTGTTTGAAGATTGCAGTTTCTCATAATGAGGTGTTTAAATTCAGGCTTTGTTCTCAATTTAAACTGTGTGGTCTAAAGCTGAGCTTGTTTTAGTGCTAGGAAAAGTTACTCTTCTACTGTTTACTAGATTTGCAAGTAGGATCCCAGACTGGAGGAAAAAGAGGGGAGCTACTTTTCTGAGTAAGATGTTACAGACGGCACATAGTTCCCTTAAGCGCAAGCTGAACTGGTAACTCTTCCATGCTTGTTTCCAGCACTTGAAAAGATGAGCTCTGAAAAGGTGAATATAGAAATTCTTCCAGCATTCATTTCATCATGTGCATATAGTTAGGTATTCATGTAGTCATCGTAGAATACACAGACAAAATCTGTTTAAACACAAATAAAGGGCTAATTTGTTTGCGCCAACTACATGCCTGACGTGTTTATCTCCACAGAATATTCTTGAGTCATTGGATTTATACAGACATCTCCACATTGATAATTTTACTAGAAAAGTGTTTCGTACACTTAAGATTTAAGTGAGAGCACTCACCTGCTGTGTGCCCCAATATATTATTGTATGATATTCTGGAAAGATCTTTAATTAGTCAAAACCTTGGCTTCCTTAATGATGAATGAAGACTTGCAAGTTGTGGCCCTCACCTGAAAAAAAAAAAAAAAAAAAAAAAATTAAATTACTACCTCAAGGACAGAGGCTTCTACTAATTTTGAAATAACTGGCAGGAAAATTTATCTGCCTATATGTTTTTGGATAGTGCCGATGAATTACTTATATCTAGGAAGTCGATAGACCTGCGGAAGCACAGGAATATTCTAATGGAGATACTCTGAGAAGCAATGTGTAGAACTCTGTCCCTGCCTTCCCACTGTTGTCAGTAAGCAGTATGTGAATTTGGTTGTTCTCTAGGGAAATGATGGAATCACTGGTGTCAGACTGGGGGGATTATTTCTTTTATCACTCCTGGGTTAGGGCAGGCCTTTAAAACATGGGAACTGTACTTCAGTTCTTTTTCTGCCTGAACAATTCTGAGCTGTTAATCTCTTCTGTTCATGACATTTCTGTGACCTCCATGCTAGATGGTGTCCTCTCTTATTCTTTCTTGTTAATTCTTTTCTGCTTGGCATAAACAAATGCTTAAACCCACAATCTACCGCTTTCCAGATGAGCGTTGGAATCATCAGAAAATCATACTTTTTTAAATATTCCATGAATATGTGTCTATTTTAATAAAGTAGAGCAGTGATTTTTCTGTTACAGGCAGGAGTTTCCCATCAGCACAGTCCAGAGCCTAGCATTATGAGGTCAGTTCACTGTGTTTCAGAACCTGATTCCTGTGTGTGTCACGTTGATTGAAAGATTTAAGTAAGCAGTCAAATGAAGAAAAGCCAGAGTTAGCACCCAGTCGTTAATAGTGTCCTAACTCTGGAGTTTGATCCTCTTGAAGGAACTAGAGCTGTTCCACCCGTTCTCTGCTGCAGCATTCATCTGTATTTACTTCTGCATTTTTTTTCTGCTTGTAAGTGCTGAAAATGAATTGTTCCATTTTTAATTGAGTATTTTTGCTTCTCATAACTTTAGTGTCTCTTGGCAAAATGAGCCAGAATAAGCTTTCTATTAAATATTAAGAATTTTTGCACACTGTTCGCAACTCAGATAGAAAAACCAGGTATTGGATGCAGTTTGCTGTGAACCAAAAAGCACTGCCTTTATGTTCTGGCTTTGTGTGGTGCTGGCAGAGGGAGAAAGGAAAATGCCTGATACATGGTTATTGGAGGATTTTCCATTTTAATGATATTAGCATTGGTCATACAGATTTTGGGGTGTGTTGAGTTGTTTCTTTTGCTTACTTTTCATTTGGTTTTTTGGACATGGTGAATTTTAAAAAACACTAATGCACTATTACATCATGTAGTTTATAGACTTGAGTAAAACTTTTCTTTAGACATAGTAGAATATGGACAAAAGTTTTCACCAGTAATTTTTTTCTACAGTGAATAAAATGTGTACATTTTACTTAGCAGTTAATTTTGGATCATTGTTTTCATGTACAGTGGTCGTCTTTGCTACAATCATTGTCCATTGAGATTGCATTTGTGCTGCTGATGGAACGTTGGGAAGAACATCCTGAGTGTGACAGTTCAGGATCTTCCACCCCAGAGCGCTGCATCACATGGAAGTCAATCATGGTCTGCTACAGCTGAGTCTTTACTATTTGCCAGAGGGCAAATAAACAGTTCCAGTACTAATGTATATCTGTATAGGAGATGTAAGAATAGTAGTGACTGTGAAAGTTGGTGGCTAAATTACTCTTGCAGAGTGTTTTGTGACTCTGGAAACTGTCAGAAAAGCATTAATGATGCAGCATGTTCATTTTCTTTTGAAAAACGTAGGAAAAGGCAGCTCCCCTTTTGTTGTGTGCAAACTTGTGTGTCTAAGATAAGAAAATGTGTATAAATGTTGGAGAGGAGGGAACCCATAACAAGACTTAGGCAGAACTGAGGGAAAAGAGTATTTGGGAGTTCAGTTGAGGGCTGGAACACGAATGTACAGACAGCAGGTCAAAATTAATCCAAGAAGTATGAACAGAAGAAGAGAAGAGAAAGACATTGAATAAACACTTGAAGAAATGGTAATTTTTCTCTGACAGTACCCATTTTCATACTCCCCCCATTTTATCTAAAATAGAAAAAATCCTAACAAGGAAACTTCCAACCTCAGACTTCTTGTGTTCTCACTGAATGTGGAATGTCACACTTGAACTTGTGCTGCCAGTCTTTAAACTTCCCCCTGTTTGCAATATTAATAATATATAAGCAGTACCTTAAAAGATGCAGCTAACTTTGCTTGTCCAGTTCTAGAAGGCCAAATATAGAAAGAACATCTCTTTGGGAATTTTTGTGTAGGCAAAAGACTCTGGTATTTAACTGCAGGAATGTACTGAAGTTAACAAAACCCGGTTACTTAAAAAGATGAGCTAGAGCTAGCTTTGTAGTACTTCAGTGGAGATTTCTTAGGTGTGAGCCAAACACGAGCAAGGAATAAAACTTTGTCAAGGGCGTTTCTAGCGCTAGGATTCTCCACAGGCCACACACTGATGTTTTACTTGCTTTTTATATTTCAGCTTGTTTCTTTGTAAATGTGTTTCATTTTCAGTATGGAGAAAAAAGTACTTTCCTCGGTTGTTTCTCCCACCATCAGTCATGTCACAGAAGTGACATGCAAATGTTCCTGTGATAACTGAAATATTTTACGAGGTGGAAGACCTCTAGGATTATAAGCCCTAATTGCGGAGAAAATTCTGTTCTTTTTCTGTGATCTATTCTGACAGTTTTTCAGGAAGTTAATTTCTACTGTAAGGCTATCAAGAATATTTAATTTTGAGAGAGTCTGTTGTTCCAGCTGTAAAATGCACTGTTTTCACTGCACATTGTGGTTCAAGAGAAGAATTTCATTTGTTCTATTCATTTTTTATCACAATAGACTTTGATGTGCACAAGTGTAGAATTTAGCAGCCATAGGATCCTGAGTTCATCCTGATCAGTCCTAATGTTTTTCAGTCAGTTGATTCAGGAGTATTGCTGGGTTCACTGGAAATGTTCCTGTAGAATTGAACTTCCTTCCACTTCATGTGAAGTAACATTTCCATTTTCACTTGGCACAGCCTCTGCGTTGCTGAGGATTCCCTACACGTTCCAGCTTTACTGTGTTTTGGTATAATTAAGACAGTTCTGATTATAAAACTAGTACCTGTATTGAAACTGTCTCCATACAGATTTTTGGACTTCGTGGAAATGCAGCAAATGCATATCCAGTTAAAACGAACTCAAGATGAGCAGGAAGCACAGAAAAGCATGCAGTACCTTCAAGGATTAATGCAGGATTTTCAGGATAATGTTTTACTTCTCACATTTGGCCAGTATGAACATTTCAGTGGTGGCTTAAGGTTTTTTAAGGATCCCCTTTGGCTTTGAATCTGGGGAAGTGACAGCTTTGTTAAGAAGGAGAGGGAGGACCCATAACTTAAAGTCTCTGAAGGTGCAGTAGCTTACACTTAGATCATGCTGACTTGACTGCTCACTCTCCTGGCTTTTCCCTAGGTTCTTGAATTTCTGTTCCCTGCTGAGTTACATAATTAATGTTCTTCAAACTCCCACACTTTGCACATGCCTTCCCACACAGCCTCTTTCTTTTGCTAAAAATGGATGGAAGAATTCTAAGTCATTGTTGAAGTGCTTCACGCAATGCTGCTGAATCACATCTCAAAAAAGAACAAATCTTTCAAATTCTCTTAAAAAACCACCAACCGAACAACAACAACAAAAAAATCCAACCAACAACAAATCACACAACTCCCCATATGGCCACAAAGAAAAACCCTGACCCACCTTCTAACAAAATGGCCAAGACATTGTATAAAGGCCAAGGAATTGTGAATCAAGTAAAATTCTCATAGCATCAATCTGAAAGAAAGCTTGTAGGTTAGCTGCTGTTCTGAGATGAAAAATCAATGTAGTTCACATAGCTATCTGCAGCTAGTGGTGCACAATTAGCACAGATACTTGCTAGTCAGAAAAGTGTGTAAAAACTCACTTTACAGTAAATAGAGTGAAAGCAGGAGAATTTCCAGTTGACCCTTGCGTATTAGTTTTTGTGTGGTTTCCAGCTGGACTCGAATGGAAGGAGGTGAAGCCCATTAGCAAGACCATTTACTGGTCAAATTCCAGTAGCTGGTAACTTGAAAATTACCTCTCTAGCTTGGGGCCATCAGAATCTTTACATTGCTGGGAATCAAGGCGTAGCAGTCTGACATGTACTTTATAGGTAGTTCTAAATCTAATTGGAAAACTAGTGCAAATGCACATTTCAACTGACTCAAAGTGTGAAAGCTTATTAGAGCACATTGGAAGTGTAACAGGACCTTGCCAGACTGAAGTTGGAACCTCTAACCTTTATTTGATTGATACTAATTTGCCGGGTGATATCAAAGTCTTCCAATGTCTTAAACATAATTTTCTTTCATAATTTTTCCAATAATAGAAACTGCCTAAATAGCAAGACAGATATTTTAGGCATGTTCTGTGGAAAACTGATGGGGGAGAGAAGTGGAAGCTGGAAAGCAATCAACCTGTGTTCTTGTAGTTTCTAGCAGCCTTGTCTTCTGGTCTTGGTTTTTAGCCCAGGAGCTTTCATTGGTTTCTTCTGGTGAAATAAACTGCACATAGTGTCCTCTCTTAGTTTTCTTACATCACGTACTCCCTGTCATGAAGTAAGACTACTGATTTACTCCTTGTGTCTTCAAGATCCCTATCCTTGGGTCTTTCAGTCTGTACCTATACCACAAATTTCATGCTTAGTGGATGTTTCCCTACCCTGTATTTTTTCTTTCCAGGGAGTTTCATAGGGGTGTGTACTCTCTCCTAGAGAAAAAACAAATAAACAAAAAACCAAACAGACTTATGGTGTGTCTCAAGAACACAGGGGCTGTGCCAGGTAAGCTGTACACATAGCTTATTGTTTAAGAGAATGAGCTATACAGAGGAAACTGGGGGGGGGGGGGGAAATGTTGTCTTGCCATATGTGTAAAATGCTGAAAACATCCCCCCACCCCCTAAAACTGTTTTTAGCGGGCATCCATCGGATTATGCTGAGGGAA
>JANHGN010002870.1:81858-99922 GCA_024605025.1 Megaceryle maxima | reverse complement strand
ACATCAAGTATGTGAGTGTAAGATGGGTGGTTGGTGTGGCGTCGGCTTGTGTGGGGGGGGGGGGGGGGGGCGGGTTTTGGGTTGTTGTTTTGTTGGGGGGGGGGGGGGGGGGGGTTGGGGTGGTGTGTGTGTTGTTTTTTTTCTGTTGACAGTTGGACACAGTGGTCTTAAAGGTCTCTTTCAACTGTTACAATTCTGTGGTTCTATGGAAGAAAACAAAACCCATCTCTAAACCATTCTGTGGTACCTCAACTGTTATAGCTCACAGTTAGCATTCATCTGCTGCTTTAGGTTAAGAGGTGTGGCAGAGTGTCTATACTTGTTTGCTTCTCAACAGCCTTTTTAATCTTGTGGATACCATTTGAATTTCATCTTTCTTTGTGGGATGGATCTTTATGAAGGCATTGGAAGCCTGAGGAAAAGCTGGTGCAGTGGTAGCAGTTTTTCCTTAGACGTTGAATCGGGAAGTGTGTAGATGGCTTTGATTTACCTTTTTGCTGCTGCTTCTTTCTTAACTCTCTTCTATTTGGGCAGTATAATTTCAGGAAACAGATAAGACTATGCCTCCAGTTCTAATACAGTCAAGAAATAGTAAAACTGGGCAGATAACTAATAAACAGGCTAGTTAGTTCATTATGTCTAGTGAATCTTAATATAACATCCTTGTACCGAACAGTGACTTCAGAGAAACAGTTCTGCAAGTTGAGTTAATAACAGATTTATAAGTATACTCAGTAGGCAAAATATCTTAATTTAATATAAAAATCCTTTCTTTAAAATGCCACTGAGCTTTCTTCATTGCTGTCTATGTTGGTTGTAGTACAGGTTGGTCTGAACCAAATGGTAACATCTGTGTTCAATTTGCTTTCCCCTCAAAACACTTGGCTCAAGATTTGGTTATATGTGTCTGACAGTTATAAATTAAGATGTTTTTCCTAATTGCTGTACTTAAAAAATAAGAGATTAGTTTTGCCTACCAAATATTTCAATGCTGTTTACTTCATACACTGAAATTTTATCTCCTCTTACATCAGTAGTCAAACAGCATGTGTCACTATGACACGTTTCAATGTGAGCTGAGAAAGTAATCAAGTCTAATATGTTCCGTGTTATGCTCCCAGAAGAGATTAGGGGCTGGGTGTCTCATTAAAATATTATTGTCCAAGAAAGTAATGGTACTTGGCCTTCTATACTAGAAGGAAACAACATTCTCTTCGTCATTCTCCTCTTGTCATAACCAGTCTGTCTGGGAAGATCTGTGACAGAATGACAAGTGTGGCAAAATTGCAGAGTCTTCCGAGTGTCTGGAGTTTTTCACGATCGAGTCATGTTGTATCCAATAATGTGTATGTACATGTACATGGTTCATTGCTGCTGCAGCTTGAAACCTCAGATGTGCTGTGAAGTGATGGGACTAACAGCACTGGGCAAAGCTGTCCTTTGTAAGTACCACAGCCTGAGCACCAGTGGTCAGGTGAGGGATGTAGGAACTGGGAACCAAGTAGGCTGAGTGTCAGTAGTTGTTTTTCAAGTAAAGAACTGCGGTGTGCTTGCAACAGTGGAAAATGTGTTTTAGTCTATTCTGATAAGTGTTACAATACCCTCTAGTTTGCCTGTCAAAACTGAAAACAGGGCACAAAGCATCTTACTGATAGCCATGGAAATGGGCAGTATTGCTGTTGGAAATTCACAGCTAGTGAACTGGAGACCGTGTAAACAGGACAGGAAATATGAATTATAATAATTACTATGTTTCCTTCACTGGGAAGAGGCATCTGTAAAACAAAATTTTTGATCTACAGTAGATATGAGAAGGCATATCTGTTCAATTGTGGCAATGTTTAAGTGTAAACAAAATCTGTTATAGAAAAGATTAGTATAATTCCAAGTGTTCATGCCTTGCAGATGGGCTAAAACAATAAACAATGCTGAAGTGAGGATAATAGCCTTGGAAAGCATACTGAGATTGTAACTACTGACTGAACTGTGCTTACTGTATCCACCAGCTCAATTTTATTCTTAATATATTCCCTGTTGCTTTACTTGTTTTGTTCCATTGAAACATTGATGTCATGGAGAAAGGTTTAGAAATGCAGTGCAAATCGTGTGGGTCCAGCTGCTTACCTGCTCTCAGAAATACATTTGGTTTTTTTGAAGTTGAATGCATTTGTTTCTGTCTGTCATTTGATACTTTAATTTTAAATGCAAAATAAACTTGTTTGTTTATTGTGATTCCATAACAGGGTGCTCTTAAGTTAGATTCAGAGGTCTTCATATGATGCAACTTTGATCTCTTTGAAGAAGCATATTATTTGACAGAAATATGAATAGTACAATTTTTCATATTTTTCTAAGTTGAACTGGTTGCTGGCCTCAGGGTTATGAATCCCCTGTTGATGTGTAGAAGATGCAAGAAAGCCCACATGGAGAACATGCAGACTGGCAAGCACATAAGGCAGTTTTCATTTAAGTGTCCTATTCTCATAATTGAGCATTTGCTGTATTTTTTTTTTTTTGTCCTTGTTAATGCAGTTCCCTCTCCTTTCAGGCAACACAAAGTCCATTTACTGATGACATTGGAGGAATTCACAGCACTTCCCTCCGAGTCAATTTGAGACAAGGCCTGTAACTGTTGTTGTGGTGCTGGTTGAAAAAAATGCTTATTTTTAAAGCTAATCAACTAAATGACAGCACGCACATTTAAGGTCAAACTGGTTTCATAGCTGAGAGCTGTTATGTTCTGTCAGATTTGATGTGACATACATGCAGTTTAGTATGGTTCACAAATAGGCTCTACAGCTAATCTTAAGTTATACAGAACTCATTTTCAGTTCCTTAGTCTGTATATATTCAGTTTGTGCTAAATGATCTATCACCTAAATAACTAGACTGCCTCTCTCCATTCTTTAGAGTCTTTATCCACCTAAGTTTATCTGTTTCATTTAAAATGTTAAAATTTCCATGGTTACTTTTGTGGTGAATGGTGAAGTTGCCTGTAAATGACAGTAGGAGAATATCCCCTGTAGTTCTGTGAGTGTTGCTGCATAATGTGTTTATAGGAGGGGCACTGAGTGCTCTCATGAGGAAACACCACAGCTATGTTTAGGAAGGCTTTTAAATATTTTGTGTTCTATATTCATTTCCTCAATGAACACTTCAGGTCTTCTAATTATATATATATATATATATATGTATTTTAAATTCAGGAGCAGACTTGCACTAAATGTTTTCATAGTTGTATTTTCCTTTCAAAAAAATCTTCTGACTTCTGTAGTGCTTGTACTGCTACGGTAAATGCCTTCAGCTACCAGGAGAAGAGGCCATTTGCAAAACAAGACTGAAGCTTCAGACATAAGACTAATGAAAGTTAGAGCCTTAAGGTCTTCGTTTGAGGATAGAATCAGAGAGGAGTGTAAACCAACAACAGGGACTCAACTGTTGCCCTGTGCCGAAGGAATACTGCTTGTTATTACAGACTGTCAAAACAGTTGCTCAGTGCTTTGTCTTCCCTAAAGAATCCTATGAATATCCCATGGCAGCAGCGACCTGTTGCACAGCTTTGTCAGGTTTGCTCCACTCTGGTTACTTGTTACTGTACTTACAAGATAAGTAGAAGTTGCATCAAACTTTATTTCTCTGTAAGATAGATTATTGGCTTTATGACTTTTTGCACAAGTAGGGTGTAGTGGCTATTATCTGCTTAGTCTCAAACTTATTTTCTCTTACTGTGAACACTTGTTTCATTTTCACACGTAATCTTGTTCGTTGCTTCACAGTAGTTACCTTGGGCTTGAGTGCTAGAATTCAGTCAAGAAAACTAAGATTTTTGGATCAGTACTGCAGAAGAGATTGTGATGCTCGTTAGTAATTTTTAGTATGTTTGAGTTAATGGTTTTAGAGTTTCCACATTATTCTAGTCAGCCTCTTTTAAACTAAGACTGGTTTTCTCACCAGGCTTTGAAATTTTTACAGATCTGCAAGATCTTCCTGTTGGCTGACAGGAATCCCATGGCAATTAATTTTTTTTTCCTCAAGACTTCTTACAGCAGTTTCAGTGAAATACCTTGGCTACCCAAGATGCTTCTACTGAGTTTTATAAAATCTTGTATGAATACATATATCACTTACCCTCACCTGTACTCAAGCACCAGTGTGCTGTCAGACGACCACTGCAAAACCAAGGGTATTTGCTGTTGATATCTCAATATCTGCACGGATCTCTTGTGACCAGTGCAGTTAACAGCTGGGGTTACCCTCTCTGTAATTTATTTATGCCTCAGGTACTTCTGCATTAGGAAGTAGTTTTGAATTGGTAGAGTAACGTATGGATCACTGTCTGGTTATTGTGTTCAGAGTTGATGAATATTATGTATGCTTGAGTACAAAAGTGTACTACTTTCAAACATGGACAAAACAGGACCCTGACACTTGAAATTTCATGAATCATACTTCATAAAGAGATCAGGAAGGCATTTGGTGAGTAATTAATGAAATATTGGGTTCTACGTGCATTAAGTCAGCTGATGTTAGGTGTACCAGCAGTATCTATCAAAAGTGATAGTGGAAGGAAAAGGTATTTTGTTACGGAAAAGTATTTTGATGAGAGGATGCACTGCTTAAATTTCAGTAATTCTTTAAGATTTTGTGGAATTAAATTGCCATGAGCAGTTAGAACAGAGCTTAGCTTTGTATTTCTGTGTTCTGATTACGAATATCAAGGAATGCCTATTTCAGTGCAGAAAGGCCGTAGATTATTGACATATGCAAACCAAATGTGAAGACCTCTTTCAAGGTCTGTAGTTCACATCTTGAACACTGTTGACAAGAAAAAACTCTGCGTTAGGCTTCTTTTATAAGGGTCTGTTATTGAATGCTGAACAGTGGTCTTCAGTTTGTTGGTTGTGATGTGAATCCATGTAAGCTCTGAGAATCTGCAGACTATGAAACTTGTAGGATGCCATGGATATGGAAGGTCTGCATGGGCTCAGTAAGATAATGAAGTGAGATCTAGTACCCAGACCATTTCTGGTTCAGACTGTGAAATGGAGTGTGAGGGGAGACGTGATCATATTTTTTGCCTTGTCCAAAGGCTCTGTTTTCATCTGCTTTATGTGTGTGGGGGCGTGGGTGTGTGTGTTGAGAGAAACTGTAGTGCCACAAACTCTGTGGTGCTACAATCAACTCTGATTTAAGCAAGGACAGCTGTTACTAATTTGTTAAGGCTAGGTAGGAAAAAAGAGAATGGTTCCTTGGCACAGCACTGTGGTCTACTGCTGATTTTGTTTTAATGGGGATATTGGAATAGGCAAACCTTTTTTTTTGGCCTCCAGTAACTATCTGAACAATTGCAGGAAGACGTAACTTGTAGTAATATATAAACATTATTTTATAAACTATCATTACAAGAGAAAATAGAATTTGTAATTATTATCTCTTGCAAAGCACATGGGGAAACAGAAAATGCATCCTGCTGGATTATTGTGTTACATAATATATAAATGTGAATTTCTTTGATCTTTTGAAGACAGTATTACCCAAGTGTCAGAGGTCCTGCTGCTTGATAGCTTTTGTCAGTAGGTAAATGTATCCTGATGATACTTAAGCCTAAGCAGTAACTAATAGCTCAGCGAGTCTGTGTGCATACGTATAATTCATCCTCACCAGGTGCAGGTACCAGGACACAAAGTTTTCGTGATCTGAGATTGATTTAGTGACAAAATCTCCAAACCAAAACCCACTCTTTCCCTGTCGTTTTAGAAGTGGTGGCAGCTGAACGGTAGCAGGGTGACAGAATTTCAGGAGTGATCAGAAGGTGGTAATGACACCTCCCCTGATCTTTGGGGGCTGTTGTCTGTTAGCTGCTGAAGTTTCCCTTCTCTGTTATATGGTGGTAAGGGAACATGTTCCTGCACTTCAGCTGACCCACTTCTCAGTTTGCTTCATGGTGTAATACCTGCCTGTACCGGAGGTAACAGGCTAACTCCTAGGAAGAGCATGGAACAGATAGCGATCTGTAGCTATTGTAAACTGCTAGAAGATTTGCCAGAATCTGATTCTCCAGATCTGGGTTGTGGGTTTGTGGTGTGTGTGTGGTGGTTTGTGTTTTTTTTTTTTTTTTTTTTTTTTTTCCCTCCCCTCTTTCCTTCTGGATTCTGGAACTAGTTCCTCTTGTTTGCTCTTGCCTCTTATAGTATATGGGCTTGAGTGTATAATGAGAAGTGATGTGTCCCCAGTGAAACCCTTAGCATTTACTTCTGCTGGTTGCCTGTCTTGTTCAGACGGACAAAGCAGAATCTGGGACCATTTTTATTATCTCCAGATTGAATTTCAAGACAAAATGCCATTAAGAAAATTTGAATTGTCTGCATTTCTGTTTTTCTGAGTAGTCCACAGTTGGTGATACTGTATCTTTGTTAATATATTTACTGCAAAGAGGTTTGGGGCCCTATGGATATATGTGACTGTTTTAAGAGGGGTGCTCTGTATAGGTGCTTCTTGAGACAAGGCGGGGAATCATAAGGAACATGGTTTCTTTCACTGATTTCTCCTGACACTTTCTAGATTTCAACCCGGATAAAATCCTGCTCTGTGCCGAATATTGAGTATCAGTTTCTAGCCAAGTTCATCATGGCGTTTGCATCTGGAACTTGAAGCTGAGCTCTGAAAGTCTGCTAAGATTTATAAACCAGCTTTGCAGACCTGTGAAGTTTTTCTTGGCTAGCATGTGTTTTCTCCCATGTGAGAGATTGAGAGAGTGTCTTTTCAAGTCCTTTTTTTTTTTTCTATTTTTTCTCCATTTTTTTCCCCTCTTATCATATGCAACTGAAGAACTGATTAAATGACAGATTTCAAAGTGATTTTTAAATAGCTTATTTCTTTAGACTTACTCCTTTTGTATTCCGTGTGGAGCTAGCTGTCTCAACTTTGCAGTGCCTCTACTGTTATGCTACTTAACAGAAATTTTGTAGCAATATTCTGAAGAAGCCTGGATGGAGTAATTATGTCCAAGAGCCCATTTTAGAGAGACTGTTGGGTACAGGAGAGAGTGTGGTTTTTTCCACCACCATTATCAACTTGTGCTAGTATCTTAATGAAGTATGGGGGAAAAGATAATGATGATTAGAGGCAAACTTGAATACCTCAGTCTCAGTAAAATCTCAAATATCTATGACAGTCTAGATCTCTGCTTAAAAAGGGACCTCATCAAAAAGAATTTCAGGTTAGGTTTCATAATTGCTTGCTTCCTCATTCCTCCCCAGTAAATGACTACTTTTGTACAAAAGCATTGGTGGGACTTCTTACTGACAGAAAATTTGAACAATATAGATGTACATTAAGCTAAATTTTAAAAAAGCACTTTTTTTTCCCATGTTTCTGCTGATTAACAGTATCTGTCTGTAACAGAAGTAGTTTTCCTTGAAATTTGTACTGTGTGGTGTTTCTTCAAAATATATATTAAAAGAAAAAAGTAAAATCAACTGTTTAGTAGAGCATGGAGGGTTTGTTTCTTTGTTGAATTACTTAATTAGAAGCTTTAGTGCTTCCCGAGTATATTGTATGTACTTTTTCAAATAAGCTTCAATCTTAAAAGTTATAATGCACCCCATTTCCCATTCTGGTGATGATTTGAGTTTGTGTTTCAAAATCCCTGTTCTACTTGTCTGCTCTAAAACTCTGTATCTGCGTGTTTCAAGTGCAATGTGTTTCCATATAGGATATTTTAGCTTGAAATCTCATTTAACAATTAGCATTTTCTAATGTTATTTTCTAACTGCAGGAGCCAGGCAGTCAGCCTGTCTGACTTGCAGCGACAATTTTCAAGACTAATGAAGCCAATTACAATGTCAGTGTAAAACAAATTTAAAGTAAAAAGTCTCTAGATCCTATATGAAAGTCAGTAAGCATTGATTACATTTTACCTTTGCTATTTTAGTTATCCATATGTATTTCTGTCTCTGAACTTTTGATTTCTTTCATATTTTTTGCTGGTATCCTACTGTGGAAACAGACTAAAGGCTGCTTAGACAAAAAGGAACGCTGTCCCAAATGTCTTCTGTCTGAATGAACAGAACATGTTGAGTACAGAGACTCATCATATGAGGGAATATTAGAATTTTAACAGGAAATAATAAAAATTCCAGCAATTAGAATGGGAACTGGCTTGTTGAACAAAATGAATCATGAGGCTAAATAAGTAGCTAGATTAAAGAATATGAAATAAATGAAGGAATATACAGTATTAAATTTTAAAAGCTTTTACAACAGAGAGCATTTTGGAACTAACAAATAACACTGATTCATACCAGCTCAAGGAAATAGGAGAACAAATCCCTGGAGGAGTATTTCGAAGTGAGAGTTTTCAAGCAAGAACAGATGAAGTGTGATGCTAGAAATCAGAGTGCAAATGCATAAGTGTTACCACTAATGCTCTGTGAGCTGTATTCAGCCATCAGGAGCCCTTTGCTCCCTTCTGCTGTGGGGATATTGAAATGCCAGATGCAATGGAAAAGGAATCTATGGTGAAGTCAGTACTCCAGTTCAAAACAGTTCTGCCTTGATTTTATTCTGTTTGGTCACTGTGGGATTTCAAGAGAGACTTGATAGATTGAAGCAGCAGTTATGGTGTAAATGCTTTTTTCAGAAACTTGGGCCATTGTGTGTGGGTGGTTTGGTTTTTTTTTTTTTTTGAGATATTTTTGTAATCCCTTTTCCTGTGCCTTACCTAAAGGCAATTAACTTAAGTCAAAGCAAATGTTTACTTGTGTTTACTCCAAGTTACGTATGTACAGAAGTTAAATGCCTGAACTCCTCAAGGCAATTCCACTTCAGTGTATTCACTGAATACATCAATACCATGTTTTGTCATTTGTTATAACATTCCTGTTGTCTTCATTTTTTTATTTTCCAGCATTTCCTATAAACTAATATTGATGGACTTTGACATACATACTTAGACTAATAAGGAGGTGTATCTACTGAAAAATAGGAGTTAGATGGTATAAGGTTCATGGGCTATAAAGGCTAATAACTTTCCAGCAATTAACTTTTATTTTTCTGTTATCAATTCCTGAACAGTCTCTCTTGCTTTTGTCACTATCTCAACTAATTTTCTTGAATGGTGCTTAAAATTGAACAACCTCCTAGTGGTCTGGAAAAATTTTGGACTTGTAATAAATATTTTTATACTGGATATAGGGACTGAAATAGCTTAGTGAAATATTTGAGATAGTATATACTCGGTCTGAAATCACAGGCAAAGAAACTTGATGAATTTTCTGTAATTGTGGTGGTATTATTAAAAAGTAGAGTGTATGGTACGTGCTTCAGCCGCCTGCTCTGGGAGTCTGTACAATGAATCCTGTTGTGCAGCATAGGTACTCTCCAAAGTAAATTAGTACACTGCCCAGCCACCTATTAAAGAATATGTGTTGTGGTGTTTGGTGTTGTGTGTGTGTGTGGTTTTTTTTAATCTTTATAGAAACAACATTTCTGGAATTAAAATGTCTATAAAAGGGTGACTGAAGTGGCTTAGCAGATCCGACTTCTACAATGCAAGGAAATGCACAACTAGTCTTCAGCTTTAACTTCTTCCCATGCGTAGCAGGAGATAAAATACCTAGATGTAAATGATTGGGATTTGGCCTTGGGGAGAGGGGGGCTTTTGAAAATGGGAATTACATCTGTATGTGCTTTCTCTGCCTCTTTAGAACAGCAGTTGTGAGATTTTGTAGGGTGGGGGACTTGAATGGCTTTCACTTGGGGCGAAGTACTTTCAAACATAGGTCACTGATTCTTCATCCAAAGTTGCTATTCTATACAGAAGAGGATTTGGGGTCCAGTCCATTTATTTACATGCAGTTATTTATATGAACAAAACAAGTCTTTGAAGTTCACATTAGTTGCAATGAGAGAACTTTTGAGTTACATGAGGTGCTAAATTACAAATACTATTAAAAGAGGAAAGCTGACAGCACTGCATTGGAGATTCTCTGAAAAGACAAATCCCTCATTTTTTGTTTGCTCCTTTTTAAGAACATCAAAATAGCTAAAAAGAGAATGAGGCCATCTAGCAAGACAGCACCTTCCCATCTGTGTTGAAAGTATAAAAGGAAAATAATCCCTGAGTTGTTTCCGGTAGCTTTTTAAGCTTGCCTTTGCCTCTGAAGTCCCAACATATTATTAGACTGTCATGTTTTTCACCTTTAACAATCAGGTTCTTTATCAGCAAGGATTTTGTGTCTATAAACTTCCAGAAGCAGCTCTAAAAAAGTATCTTACCTCCAGCAGAGGTGTTCTAGACCAATTACCTGATCTGATAAAGAGTAAAGATCTTTGCGAGAATACTGGTAAATACATGTTGCGTTGTTGAATTGACTGTAGAAAAATTGGAAAGTGTGTGCTTAAAACCTGAAAATATGAAACACAAAACCAATAGCGTTTCTTTTTTTGCTTATTTTACTTAAAAAAATGCAGCACATATCTCCTGTTGGTATTAATCTTCAAACAGCATGGAAAAAAGTTCCATGTCAGATTGGGAGCTAAAGGCAGTGAGACAATAGACAGAAAAGGGAAGATTCCACTTGTTGCATCCAAATTTTGGGAAACTTTACAGAAGAAAGTAGGACCTGAAGTTTGTAGCTTTTGGAAGGCAGCTTGTTCACAGATGTAAAAGCAGGATGCGTTTCTCTTTGTTTGACTGTCAGTAATTTATACAAGAATTAACAGTGTTGTTTCTAAATGTGTAGGTTTCTAACACTTTGTTTTCAGCTTAGTTTTCCAAGATGAAGATAGTTAATTTAATGTGTGTAAAAGAAAGAAAAGCTTATAATAACTATAGAATTTATGAATTGACTTCAGTGAAACTAGGCAGAGGAATAGAGAGTGCTTGAGATTGAGACTCCTACAGACCTCATTAAAATAGCTGTTTCTGTAGAGGAAATCCTCACTCAGTGATAGTAAGGCCAAAGCTAGAACTTGAAAATAGACAGTGACACCAGGCAGGCCATATGAGAAGGGACTTATGATTGGGAGAATTTTGAATCAGTTGAAAATGGACCTTGTCATCAACCATAACCAAATCCAAGGAGAGGGAAGCTTTAATATGGCTATAAAGTCATTCCCAGTTGTTGATGGTTCTAATTCTGTTCCTTGAGTAGGCAAAAAGCACACAATTCATATCCAGCAGCTTAAGAACACTGACATCCCATAGACTGAGGGCAACCTCCTGCTCACCAGTTGGACCAGTTTGATCCTAATCATTATTTTTCATGATAGAACTAATAGCATGATCCCAGAGTTTTTTACTGTTGGCTTTTTAGTCAGCGAACAGCCATCGGCAGTATTTCTAGCAAACCTTTTATGTGAACACTGCATGGGTGCAAATTGCAGCCACTGTGACAGTTGCTTCCTGCTTGTGTTCCCGTTGCCTGTGAAAGTTTGCAGGCAGTTTCAGTGCTGTAGATGATAATGGTTCGAAGGGAACACACAGCTCTGATCCACCCAAGTCTGCCATTAGCAAGAGATGAAAGCAGAGCACATGTGAAAATCATCATGTGAGTAGTATTGGAATTAGGAGCATTATATGGCCAGGTATTCTGCAAAGAAAAGCAACATATGAGTTTACAAAGATACATGGGGTCATATTACTTGTTACTTCAGCCAGTATGATTGATTTTTAAATAAATTTTTATTTTGTATACATAGCATCTGTAGTTAGGTATCAAAATTTACATCAGGTCTATGGAAATGTTGATCCTTTCATGTGAATGAGATGCAGGCTTAGGAGCTCCATGGAGATCAGAGCCTCATTTTGCTCAACGTATCACAGTTGTGAGTTAAGTGTTTGTCCATACAGCATGTGACAGAGGCAAGAGACTGAAATCTCCACATGGTTCTCTGAAAATGCCAGTTGCCCTGGAATTTGCTATGTATTTGCACTTGAAAAGGCTCAGTTTAATACTCTATCTGTGTTGCTGAAGAAAATATGATTAACAGCGTAAGTAAGCAAATCCAAGCTAATTCCACTTTAGCTAGCATTAGTAAATGTGATAATTGAGTCATGGGAACTCCAGTGACCCACGTACGAATCCAGAGCCCTCGATGTGTTGTATAGGCTGTGCTGAAACCGGGACTGCTGTGTCTTCCCTGCGCACCTTGCTTGTACTTGAATTCCGGTTTTGAGTGAGTGCTTCAGTGGAAACTAAACTCCTGTGAAGGAAAATAATAGTACTTAAAGACAATTCTGGAATAATGGTTTGTAGAAGTGTAAGAGGAACTAAATAGTTTTAAAAGGTATTTTGATCAATTTATGGAAAATGCGAAGTAATAAGACTACTTCATTTTAGCCATGAGGCTGAAGGACTCCAAAAGGAGTCCTTTTTAAGCATAATATTTTTGTCCTATAGTCTACTGGTCTGCTCTGCAGGTATGTTAACTGAGGGGGGGGAAATTGCTATGCAGAACTGTTTTGAAGTTACTCCAACTGGGTTGAGGTTATTTAGGAATAAGAGTTGATTAGAAATAAAATGCAGATAAGAAAGAAGCTTTTCAGTGGGAAGGGGACTGTAAATGTGTTCATGAACACGACCTAGCATGAAAAGCCTATATTATGATGCAGGGCTGAAAGTGGTAACTCATGGAATTTTAAACACAGACTGTCGTTGGTCTCTCTGAATCCTATTTTGTGGAATCAACTTTGCATAACAGGCCTGTGCTCAGAATTAAAGCTAAAACTTCCCCACACCGTGTGCTTGGCACACTATGCAGAGATTCCGAGCACAGGGTGATCAGGTAATGCAGCGAATGTGGTTTATGAGATCATACCCACCTGCTACACGATGGAGGTAAAATGCTAAAGCATTTAGACTAATTTCTTTGGCTTTTAGAGTTGAAGATGGAGAGTAATGTTAACAGAGGGATTTTGTGAGCAGTAGTGGATGGATCTTTTTATTGTCTTGTATGAAACAGAGATCATTCGAAAAGTAGTGATGGCATTCAAACCCTGTCTCTAACAGTAATATGTGCTAATTACCAGTGCCTTTCGTTAGTGGATGGACTTGCTGTGCACAATATTCTGTTGCGGTCCGGCGCAAAGAGATTGCAGCCGAAGCTGTTTATAGTCTTTGGTTTTTTTCCGTGTGTGTTACACTTCCTGTAAATGTGCCTTTGATTGTTTCCTTACTCTCCCATAACCAGTATGGAAATGCAACATAATGTGCACATCTTCTCTGAATGCTTTAAATCTTTTGCATGATTTCTACCAATGTTTTTAACAGATACAGTTGTTCTGCATTATGTGGGAAGTAACTCCTTCTGGAGCTCATAATCAAATAATGTGGGGAAAAAAAAGTTCTTCCTATTTCTGTTTTGTAACAAATTTGTATTAGACATCAAGTCTCGCTCTGCAGATGAAAACAATGCCCTCATAATTCATGTAAGAAAATTAAGTATGTTGGATTTCAGTACCAATCTCCAGAGTAACTTAAACTTGCCATTTACAGTAAAGCTGAGAATTTATTTTTTTATAATGGGTTTTGTCGTGGTTGGAAGGCCACAATACGCTGTGGTGCTTTTGAGATTGCTTTCTAAGACAAGGCAAAATACAGTTATATTGGTAATTAATTTAGAGCTTTTTTTTGGATGTGCTTTGTATTTAAAACATAAAAAAAGGTGCCTTTAGAATTTATAAAAGTATCCTTTTTAGCAGTGAGGAAATCTCACTCAACAGAATTGAAATCTAATAAAAATTTAGTTTCCTCTTAATAGCTGCCATGTTTTTAGACCTTATTAGTTCAAAATATGGTATGGTAATCAGGTTGGAGAACATGGATGTCGTTTTACTGTGGGAATGACACCAGCCATAAACTGAAATTCACCCCCATACCAACTACATGGATTATAACTGGTATTCTGAACACACACACAAACACCAAAATTCGAGAGAGGAGAGAAAGATCATTAAGGTTATTCTGCAAGGCATCCAGAGCTACTTTAAATTCTTCAATATTATATCCATTACAATTATGTTGAACTTCAAAGAATTTTTAAATAATTTGGCTATGGGTCATTAAGTTAGCAATGTCACTGTGTTCTTGCTGTCTCATTTACCTTAATTAGAGTGCACTTTAGAAACGATGGTAACACTGTGTAACAAGCTGGATTTGATAACCACTGCCAAATGCTGCTTTTAAGATGGTTTTATTTTGCTGGCTGTATCCTGGGTGAATAATAATCTATATCAAGTTCTTCTTATAACAAGCTCATCATTGCTTTGGGATTTCATTTATGAGATAAACATACTATATAAATGTTTATATAGGGAAGAAATGAATGGATTGGGGTATCTGAAGGGTGCAGATTGAGGGTGAAAATGAAGCTGGTACTGTGGTGGATGTTGACATTTTTTTTCCCTTGGGGAGAAATTCTCCATTCTTTCTAAGGAAACTTTGTCAGAGGAAATTTATTATGAGAAGAAATAGTTGAAAAATGCAATTACTTTGTTTTTCTCACCTTAGTCATGGTTCAAGCAGGTATATATGTCTATGAGGTTAGTATGTCCGGGCAATGCACGTCTTTTCTCTGTCTCTGCAGAAGCCTGGGACGATGAGAAACGTATTCTGAAGTATCGCAGTTATTTTTTTCACTTGTGGGTGTGTGTGTTTATTTAAGATAGAGCACAGTTCTGTGCTGTAGCTGATACAAATTTTATAGAAATGCCATTTCTTTGCCGAAAACCATCCTTTTGTTCATTTGGGGACCTTTTCCGGAGAGCTGCTATTCAGACTGGGGATAGCTCTTTCTGGAAACTTACCTAAATGAAGTAATTCAATTCATTGATGTCAGTTACATGTGAAGGAACCAGACATTACCACTTCTTTGATTTCTTACATTTTGAATGCCTAGGCTGATGCCTCAGTGATAAAGTTACTTTTGATCTGTCCCTAGAAACATGGTTTGTGTTAGTTATCTTCACTGCTGCAGTTCCTGATAGAGAAGTGAGCTTGTTCAGAGACCTTGATCTTGGTCTTTCCCTAATGAGAGAAAGTCCAGAAGATGGAGGGAGCATTGGGTTCAGTGTTATTTTAGTTTAGCTGTAATAGTTTTGAAGTTCCTGATATTAAAGCGGGGGGGGGAATTGTAAGGGAGAATCTGCATAATGAAAATATCATCTTGATCAGACTGTGCTGGTACACAACATTGTTGTTCTAAATGCCCTTTGCTCAAAGAGCATCCCCACTCCATTGATTTAAAAAATAAAATAAATTAAAATTTCCAAAACACTAGAGTGCAGGTCTGAGGCTAGAGAGAGCTGCAAACAATTAACCAATGATCAAAATAAAAGCACAAAGAAAAGCAGAGTCCTTGGAAGACCAAAATGTGCAATTGTTATATGTTTGTATTTGTTACCCTACTTATGTTGTGGGCTGTAATCTACTGACAACTAGGTAGTGCTTGGGAGTGTGGTGCTGCTGCTCAGCCTGAGCTGTGTCTGAAGAGGACACTTTCAGAGGGAGAAGAACAAGACAGGAATGAAGTAGACAAAACCTTTACAATACTTGCCGCATTGTGGTGCTGCACAAGTACAAAATAGGGTATTAGCACATGGGTATGCCATGCCACAAATGTACCGAAGGCATTGCTCAGGGTTACTAGGAGAGCTGCTTAGTGATAGTTTATCTAAGTTTATTTTATGTTTCATGAAATCCATGGGAAAAAAAGCTGTCAGATTTCTTCCTTTATCTTTTTCCCTTGCTGCAGTGGCAGATAGTAACTGTGGCAGTGCTGGTTTGTGCAAAGCAAACAAAGTTGTCTCTATGTGTAGGAAACAGATTTATACTCTCACCTGTGACAAAGCGAGAAAAAGAATTAACTCTGGTTTGCATGTGCATTCTCTCCTATTGTCTGGTACTGTCCCCCAGCTGAATGTACTGCAGGAGAGGTCAGCCCTTCTGGTGGGATGTGATGGGAAATGAGGTGTGAATGCTGATCCATTGCTCCCTCATATTTCTGCTGAAATAATCATACTTGCCATCAATAAATCCATTTAATAGCTATACTGCTGTGCTGGAGAGGAAAAAAAAAAAAAGGAAGGCCAAGTGTGTTTTCATTGTTCTGTTGACGGCATTCTCAGGAACATCAAATCTCTTGTATTCTTCACAGCACTGTACCTCACCTAGTCTTCTACATTTCTGGAGAAGAACACATTTGCTAAAACTGAGACGTGAAACTGAAAAGAAATGAGAATTTTAGACTCTTGTAATATTGGAAGCTGCCTAATTATATACTTAGAGGTATGAGAAATTCAGCATCCTAGAGGAAGGGTTGAAATACAGTGTTTCTTTTCCCAACTCATGAACTTTTTTTTTTTTTGGTTGACTTTTCCCCTTGACTACCTTCTATTAGAGGTAGAACAAGAAGAGAGCCAAAATAGTTCCCTCTTAAAATTTGGGGAATCTAGTGAGTATAAATTCACTTTTGACAGCTTTGGACTGCTCCATGTTGCTTGAATGAAAATGTCTGCAAACCATATGTTTTCATTTCTAAGTGTCTACCTTAAGCTGCTCTTGTCAAGTTGAGCGCTGAAGTCCGCTGGGCACTCTGTAACATGCACACTATTCTTGCTTGGCTTTCAAACTGATCAGGGCAGCCTTCTTCATATCTAGTGATTGCAAAATAGGAGGCAATGCTTAGTTAATTTGGAGTGAGTGTTGAGGTTTGTGTACTAAGGTGTATTACATTTTGCAAAGTAAATTGATGCCATTTAAAGGAAAATGGAGTGCTGAGCTTCGTGTTGTATCTGTGTAGGTAGTTATCTGCCAGGGGATGGGTTTCTCTTTAACATTGTATTTTACTTATGTGTTTTTGCATTAATTCTTAATGATTTAGGTTTAGGTTTAATTTTCATGTGTTGGTAATGGTGGAATGATGAGAAGATAGATAGACAGTGGCACCAAGATGATTTGAACTCTGTTCTGTAATGAACAGGTAGTTTTACATGTAATGCATTAACAGATTTCAGCTCTTAGATACAGGTATGGAATATCATGCTAGTTGTACATTTGCTGGCATACACTGTAGAAGATAAAATTACCCACCCTGCCATTTTTAGATAAATAAGATTAGATGTCTACAAATCACTCTCTAGAGGAAATCATGTAACGACCCCTGTCTGGCCAAAAACCCAGGATGAAGACTGCTGAAATTAAACATGTTAGTGGTACATAATAGTGCAGAGCCAGACAGAATCTCAGATTCCATTCTTTGCCTGTAGTATGGAGATAGGACTTGACTCAAAATATACCAGCATTTGTGTACATATGTTTTTCTTCAGAGGAATAAGGCAATTCCCTTATTTTTTTCCATGTCTCTTTTGTGTCTGACTTCCTGAGCAACAATGTGGCTTCATCTGGAATGAGTCTGGTACCGTGAAGCCCGCTTGAGAGCAAGCGGGGAAATGGCAGCAATGTTCAATACTTTTAGGAATGGTGCAGACTTTCTATGAAATACCAGTCTGATTAAATGTTTATTTTGTAATGGAGGAGAGGAAGACTTGCAGTGTGTTCCTCTGATGGTGACAAAGAGCAGCTGTTTGCTAGCGAATGAACACACATGTTCCTATCGTATCGGGAATTATGATTTGGAAAATTGAAGTCATGCAGTTTGTGGACTGTTTCCCTATTTACTATATATCATGTCCCCTTCACTAGTACTCAGACTATTACTAAGCCATTTAGTAGCTCTCTCAAAACTCTTCTTTGGCTTGGCTATCCTCTAGTGTATGCTTAAGCAAATCAACTCTAAGCAGAAACTGTAATATGCCATCCTAATGAAACGAAAGTCCAAATTAACTCCTTAGGAAAAATCTCTCTTGCTAGGAGCTCAGATATTGCTGCTGTTCCTGTATGCTAGGTATATTCTGTCTAGCAGTGGTGTTCTGAAATGTCTCCTATCAAATATAATGAATACTTGGTGCATTTCTACTTAAATAATATTTAATTAATTCTATTTAAAAATAAATTGATGTAGACGGTCCAGATTCATGTTTTGGGATACTGTGTGTCGTCAT
>JANHGN010002870.1:51530-76913 GCA_024605025.1 Megaceryle maxima | reverse complement strand
GCGCTCGTCAAACCTTGAGGGTTTCCACATCAAAACCTCCCTCTTTGTTTATTCAAAAAACTTTCCACCACCCCCCCCCACCCCCCCCCCCCCCCACTGCCTGGAGAATCTTTTCCCTAAAGCAGTTTGTGTTATGGTTGGTTTTTTTGTTTTTTTTTCCTTTCCTGGTTCTGCAACAGAGAATTCTTCTTATGTTTTGCCTGGCATTTCATCTTTGACAATGAGATGAGGGTACGCATTAAAAAAGCTATTTGAAAAACACTGTCTTACCTGGTTCACATTGAATTCAGTGGGAGCCTCCTCAAATTTGAGCTGTAGCTGGCTTAAGTCTTAATGCTTTTGGACTGTAAGCTGTATAATACTACCTGAGAGATGCTAGTGTAAGTATTACTGCAACTGGTTGCTTGTGGCTTGGATGAGTGTATGCTTTGCTGGTTAGAAAATGCACTGGATGACTGGGCCGAAAGAGTGGGGGTGAGTGGAGTTAAATCCAGTTGGCGGCCAGTGACAAGTGGTGTTCCTCGGGCCACAGTACTGGGGCCTGTTCTCTTTAAAACTTTATATTGGTGATCTCTATGAGAGTAATGAGGGCACCCTCAGAATGTGCGGAGATGACACCAAGTTAGGTGAGTGTGTTGATGTGCTTGAAAGTAGGGAGGCTTTATGGAGGTGTCTGGACAGGCTGGATTGATGGGCTGAGACCAATTGGATGAAGTTCAGCAAGGCTGTTTGCTGGCTCCTGGAGTGTCCAGGTCCATGTGCTGGAGTGAGGTAGGGGTTGGTCTGTTCTCCCAAGAAACAAGCAATAGGATGAGAGGAAATGACCTCAAGTTGCACCAGGGGAGGTTTAGGTTGTATACAAGGAAAATGTTTTTCACAGAAAGTGTTACCAAGCATTGGAGCAGATTGCCCAGGGCAGTGGTCAAGTCTCCATCCCTGGAGATAGTGAAATGATGTCTAGATGTGGTGTTGAGGGACATGGTTTAGTGGTGGACTTTGCTGTGCTATATTAATAGTTGGACGTGGTGATCTTAAAAGTCCTTTCCAATCTGAATGATTCCATGATTCTGTAACAGCCAGATTGCAGTGGTGGCTGAAAAGAGTTTCAGAAGTTCCGTATATAAACACTAGAACAAAGTTAGACAGTGACTGATAACTACTTTTTTTCCTGAGTTGTGATTTGAAGTTGTACTTGTAGTAGTGTGCAGGACCTCTGGAATCAGCTGTCCTTTACAAGAAGATCCAAGGCAGCACTCCTTTCTGCTGAGTGCTTATGATCTGGGTGTAAGGAGGGACTTCACCATTAAAAAGGACATAAAATTGGAAGCAGAGATTATAAAAAGATCCGACATAGGAAATATCGAAGCCTTGCAGTTAAGTCAGTATTAACAATTTGAACTGGCTGTGGCAAAGGTGGGTTCCTCCCTTCCTGCTTCCCAGCAGTGTATCAGTAGAGCTGACTGGAGACATCGCTTCAGGCAATTGTTTCTAGCAGTGACGTCTCTGTATAGCTGGATACGGTGCTGTGCTGTGAGCGATAGCGGAGGGATGGCTGTAAATACAAGGCTGACTTCAGAGTTGTCGACAGTTATCTTGACTATAATTTGCTGCCAGTTGTCTAAACTACAGTTGGAAGTGTTCTGATGAACATATACAGAAGTCTTTGCAACAAAAAATGGTTTTTTTAGTAAATAATCTCCGAGCTTAGTTTGAAGTGAGATGTAAGTAAATTCTTCATTTCTAGAAATGCTTAAATATTAACAGTCTTTATATGGAATTTACAAAAAAAGCACCTCAGTGTAGAATTAATATTGCAGCATCCACTTGCACTGCAGTTTAGTCCTGAGCCAAAATGCAAGTCAGTGATTTTGTGCCTTAAGTTTTTGGGAAAGAAATTTGATTTCAGCCTTCAAAAATGGATTTTTTTTCCAAGGAGAGTAATTATTCTTGTCCACTTTGTGGTTAACAAGCATAGTTGTTGAAAGTGTTAGCTTTCTTCTATTGATTTTTATAGTTCTAGATCTACTGGTTCATCTAACGTTTGACTGTTTGTGGGTGTGGGGGATGTATGTGAAACCCCTTGGCCACAATGTGCAGTTCTGTGGATCATATTTTATTGGAAATGCATTTTGGGGTGTGGAGGGGCAGTAAGAAGATACTGCTTTTTTTGCATTTTTACTTTAGAAACAACCTTGTCTATATAACTTTAAAGTATGTGGAATTAAAAAGAAGTATTTCAGTTGCTCTGAAAAGTAAGAATTCCCTCTCCCCTTGAGTTTCAGTATAAAGACCAGTTTTTAAATCCTAGAATCATCTTGATTCTGTTTTTGTGGTTTGTGGTTTGACTGCCCAGTGTGATTGCCTCTGCCTGTGATTCTGGTATCACTTGCAGAGAAGAATAGATGATGAACACACATTACAGTTTACTATTTTTTTTAAGCTGTTGATTGAGTTTTTACTGTTTTTAATGGTTTTAACATCATTTGAGGAATGATAAATTCAGTTACTTGTACTCTGTGGTGCTTTGTGGGTGTTCCAAAGGATAGTGCCCACATGGGGGAGGGTCTTGTAGTCAACTACTTGATGACTGAAGTTTACTTCAAATGCACTGCCAGTATCTCAGTGAGCAGGGCTTGTAAGATCGATGGTAGCTTGCTGTACCAACTTCAAAATTGATTCTGACTTCCATGATTTAGGCAGCATTTCAGCTCTGTATCTGGGTGCACAGTCATCCTATTGACTTAAGATTTTTTTGGCTTGGTGCACCAGTGGAAATTGTGAGGCACTTTCTCCTCGTTCTCTCACTCCTGAGGGCCATTGTGCCAGTGGTGGTGGTTTGCTGTAGTACTGCCTCATGGCATAAACCAGTATTTCTAGTTCAGAGTAGAAATAGAAAATTATTTCTAACTAATCAGCTATATGAACACACAACTTACTACCTGCTGCTTGCTTTCTAGCAGAAGCTGTAGCTTGAAAAATCATGCACTGACATACCTTGAGTGATCTCCTCATAGAAGAGGTGTGCATAGCTGTATTGTGCTTTAGATACCCAGCAAAATAATTAGATTCTGCCCTGCACTGAGTTTTTTTGGGGGGGCCCTGCTGTCACTGGAGTTCGGCCACAGAATGCCTGTGAGAAAGTAGCATGTGTTTTCACATCAGTACTCATCATAATAAGAGGCTGAAACTAAGAACTAGGAGATGTTTTCTAAAATATTCTCATTATCTGAATCCATTAATGTTAGCGAATAGCAACTACTAGCTAGTTTCAGTAGCCAACTAGCAGGTAAATAGCTCTAATGTTATTTCCATTCAAACATAGGCATAATTGTGGAAAATATGAGAGTCTTCAGTGGGTACCTTTCATAAGAATTATCAGAAAAATAGGCCTTGAACTGCAAAGATGAAAATGAAGGTGTAGTGATTTTTGTGTGCACTGAAGTCTGTGAGGCTGCAGTTGAACAAGCTCTTTTGGGTTGCCTAATGTCGTGCCAGGCGCGCTACACCAAATGCAACACATGTGCAGACAAGTGGCATATGAGTTTCGGTGTAGATAAATTTAATGTAACGGATCTAGAAAAAAAAGTCTCATCTAAAGCTGATAAGATGCTGACAGATTTCAGAAAATAGAACTTGGAGTCATTGCTACCAGTTTCTGAAATTGCTGGCTCAGTGAGTACCTGTTCTCAGAAAAGCCCTCCGTGTCATTGGCATTATCAGGAAAAGCATTGAGAAGGAGATAAATGCTATTCCAACCTTATGCCTGTATCTTGAGTACCTCTAGAAATACACAGAGTTAGGGTATGGAAGATCACAGATAAAATAAGACGATGGAGAAAGGTACCTGGTACATAGAGGCTTAAAAGGCTGGAATGAGGGAATTTGGAAGAATTATGGAATCAAAGATACTGACTAAAGGAAATACAGAATTGCTGCTTACTACATCTTCTTGCTAGAAATAGGCAGTAATTAAAACGGGTATGAGATCAATTTAATAGATGCTGTAAAGTATTTTACACAAAAAACTTTGGAAACATTTTGGCATACGAGGTTTTGGAGACAGACAGTTTCATCTGATCTCTACAAGGATTGGAGAAACTGTTGGACAGGTAGCCCATAAATACCTACTACTGGAAAGGAACGAGCATGGGCAATGGCAATCCAGTGACTGCAGATGCTTAGGGAGCATACGAGAGAAACAAACTGGGGATAGCTGGCCTTGTTCAGGTGCTCCTGAAAAAGCTTCTCCTCCTGCCCCTTTTGCTCTCTGTTAGGCAGGGTGAATTATGGGCATTCCTTTCTGTGAGTATATAACCTGTGAGGAGATATCCTGCAGCCCAGGTCATACCCACTGGGGAGACCTTGGCTGAAGTGACCGGGTGTCTGTTTCTCTCCTCAGCTTGCTCTCCCAGCCAATGCCATGCGCTCAGCCACGTGTATTTATGAGTGCATACTGTACCAAATGGCTGTGTACCAGGAAGTACAGAAATAGCAATTTAATTTGACTTAATGGAGTTATAGGAGGCTATTAGTTTAATCTTTAATATTAAATTCTCTTTGCAGTCTAGGACAAGGATCAGATAACAGAAACGTCAAAGGTACTAAATTAAACTTTGATTCTTATGATTATTATTTATGGACTCACAGGATTTCCTACATCTAACCTGTTTTTTTTCCACTTTTTTACTGGGAAAGATTATTTTATGGTTTTGTACCTGCATGTATTATATCCTTTGTTTATTTGTTTGTTTGTTTTATATCCATGTATGTTTCAATGTAGCATTAAAATGCCATATTAACGAATGATGTCAAATTGTCTATATCTGTTTTATCTGGTGGGTTGCAGGAAAGCCAGACTTGAATTTGAAGTGCTTCAAAGTATTCAAAATAAAACAAAGGAAGTTGCTAAGTTTTGTTGAGGTGTATTGGATAGGTCCAGGTACTGTGTTCCTTTCCAGTCATTTCTGTTTTTCTCTTCTGACCTTTTGTCTTTTCCCCATTTTTTAGTTATAGTTGCATTTATTTATGTTGGCTTATCCTGAGGCGCATTTTCTTGCTTTCCTTTTTGATCAAGAGTGTTGCTGTTCAGTTAGAGTACTTGCTCAGATACCTACTGCAGAGATGGATGCTACTGGCGTTCAGAACAGGGGAATGAGGGTGAGAATAGACAAAGATTCTTACCTCTTATGTTAAAAAATCCAGTAAACTTTTTCTGGACATGTCGTATATTCCTTAATCCAGCAATTCAAACAACACCCAAAAAAAACAAGTGAGTAATGCAGTGAAACTCTGAATTTCCCCTGGATGTCTGGGTAGGCTCTCATCGGATACCAAAAGCAACTACCAATTTGATTACCAAAATCCTGAGAGTTCTTCGTAACGTGGCAATGGATGGCGATGGATGTATCCATTGGCTTTCTGAGATTCTGAAGCAATAGGCAATTTCCTGTGTATCCATGTAAGAATTTTGGCAGCTAATGAAGTAGTGATTTGGTCACCAGTATTTTATGATGTTCAGGTCAAACATTTCATTTGCAAATTGTAGCTGAATGTTTTCATCACTCAGAAGATTTTGTTCATCCAAGTCCCTGCAGTCTGTATACATGAAATTCTTAAACTGTTGTTAACTCAGGAAAGAGCTCTACTGAAAGGATAAGAGTTAAAATACTGCTTTGTTCATTAATCAAAGGTCAAAGCTTCATAGTCAAGTGGCTATTGATAGTATGTTTTAATAGCCATTTTTAATCATTATCTATTGGCAATACTAAATGATACAGTTGCTGGTAGTCTGTATTCTGGGGGATTACCATTAGCTGCTTCTTGGGGCTACAGGTTGTTTTATGTGATCAAAGTGCTGCTAATGGTGTGTGATTTAAGCGATGACTGGGCATGAAGAACAGTTTGGTTATTTGTTCACCCCAGTGAATAATTTTTGGTTTCCTGGAATCATTTTTTTCTGTTTATCAGTCGGTTAACTTTGGGTAAATTAAACAGAGTGTATAAAGCTACATCAGAGTTCGGCTGAGCCTGTACTAGGCAGTCTTGGTTTCCTCTCTGCAGAGGGAAGTATACTTTGCTTTGAAGCTTTGCTCTATAATGCAAGGGCTTCTTTGAAATACTACGTTAGACCCATGTGGTGGGAAACTTCAGAATTTATTAAAGAAACCCAGTATGCTGACGAGCTGAAATAGTGAGGTTTGTAGGCTGTATATGGCATAGTTCCTGTGGAATTTGGCCCAGTATGATTGTTACCTTCATAGACATATGATGAGAAAAAAGGCATTGTTACCTTTACCAACCTGTAGTTATTATCTACTAACTGGGCTTATAAAATGCATGGTAATGCTGCATGACATAAAGGGTGTTAGGAGACTGTTGGAATAGGTGTGCTGCTTAGTACTGATAAAGCTGTGATGAGCTATTCAGGTCACTTGAAATAATCTCTGACAAAAGCTTTTCTGTGTGCTTTGCTCTGGATTGTCTATTTAAAAAAACCCCTCTACTTGAAAAAGAGAGAGTAACTGTTTGAATGGGGGTGTGTTTTCTACCTGTCCCTTTACTAAGCACACAGTAGGTCCCACTGTTTCGCTGCTGTAAGACAGGGGAATAAGGAATGCTTTTATGTGGTTTTAAAAACTTTCTGAAAACCGGATCCTTTAACGTAACATTCTGCTTTCTAGCTTCAGATATGAGAAGTGGGATTTTATTTCTTGTTGAAATTAATTTCTTCTTTACAGTAGCTTGAAGCTTTAGAAGGTAAATTATTTATTGTTTCAAATATGTTTTATCATCATGATAACAAAAGTTCTTGTACAAGAACTTCCAGGTGAGAGCTAACGAGTTTTCCCTCACATGCAAAAAACCCTTCAGTCCACATTTGTAAGTTATGAGATGTTGTTGACTCAGAAATGTGACAGTCTTGAGTTTTACATGAACATCACATATACAGATGTGCACATATACCCATGTATGCATTTTTCTAGTCATAACATGGATTATGTTGGCTCTATTACGTTAGAGTAGGACTGAAAATAACTCGGTGATACTTCAAGACAACCTTGTATTTTAGCCATTTTAAAGCCAGTATGACGTATGACATTTACCCTAGCACATGGAGACCCCAGCCCAATCTTTCACATGTCTAAAATGCACTGTATCAAATGCAGATTCCAGGTCACTACACAAATCTCTTCTTTAATTTCAAAGCTAAGCAAGAGGAAGTCTTAAGGATGGCATCACCTGCAACAACAGCAACAAAACGTGTTAAAGATTCAGTTTTTTTGGTAGGAAGAGTTAACACTTGCTGCATTTTCAGGTCTGGGTAAAACTGGAGAAAACAACCCAAGAAAACCTCACCTTTTTTTCACAGTAGTAATTAGATTTTGAAATTCTATGTTTACAACATTCCTACATTCCCTTTCCATAACTTGTACAAGCAGTGTTTTGTTCTTGTAAATAGTTTTAATTAAAAAAAAAAATGGAAGTAAATTTTGTCCTTCTCATAGTTCTCACGGTCTGTTTAACATAGCCAGACTCATTCATTCCCTGTACATCATTCATCTTGACAGATTCTTGTATTTAGATGAGGTCTCTCTTGGCTGTGGCACGTTAGGGTAAGCAGTGCCCTTAGTTGTTCCTTACCTTTGTAATCAGGAGTTTGTAATGAGGCGCACATCATGTGAGGAAGAGGATGATAACAGCATTGCCTCCAGTGTGATGCCAGAGTAAGTTATTTTCCAGGGCTAAGAAACTTTCTTAAGTGTCTGAAAGTACCTTTGTACTTCTGGGCTGAATTCAGAAATGAACCAAACCCCACCCCCGCTTTATTTCAAGTAGGTGAAATTACCTGAAATTGTAGGTTGGTAGATTTATTTCAACTGTATGGTTATCTGAGGGCATGGGTGCTGCATGTACCTTGGCATTTAATATGGTACACTCTGGGCTGACCATTATCAAGCACAGGATGATACCAGAGGCCTCAGGGCTATAAACGAGTCACGTTTATAGTCAATGACTGGTTGTTAAATCAAATCATCCTGGAGAATAGGGTATAACCAGTTTGAGGTAACAAAGCGAACAGAAAAAGTATCCAGCAGAGAGAAATCAGATGTTAGATGGATATGCAATGAAGAGAGAATGAACAACTTACTCTTCACCAGGTTTTCTGTCACTGCCCAGCCTGTACTCCTGCATAGGGCTGTTCCATCTGAGATGAAAAGCTTTGCCCTCACCTGGGTTGTAAGTCATGAGGCTGTTTCTCCAGCCTCTTCAATTCAATCTGAATAAGCTGTGCCATCAATGCATTGCAGGGGGTGATTTGAATGAATACGTATAGGTGGGCACACTGATTTTTTTTGGTATGAGACTTACTTAACTTTGTGTAAGTAAAGCTGTTTTGTAGGCTACTCCCAATGAAATATGAAAACACCTTGATGTCTTTCTGCTAGTTTTGCTGTAATGGTTTGGATTCACATCCTGAGTTAGTACAATTCAATATTCTTATATAAACAAGCCCTCGGGAATTTTGCTTCATTCCAGGAGGTGGTTCTGTTCCTTGGCTAACTTCTGTAATACACAAGTGCAGTATAACCAAAGAAAGGGATATAAAGAGGACTTGTAACAGCAGGAGAGTTAGACTTAGAGGGATGCCTAACAAGGAGCAATCAGAAAGAAGGATGTCAGACAGCTGGCTGCAGTCTGAACATGTATGTGGCCATGGGGGAGGAAACTTGAAGGAAAAATGCCTCTGTGCAGGAGTTCTATACTAGCAACTTTTAAAAATGTCTTACAGTTTTTATTTCTACTTAAAGTAGAAAAAGGTGCTTGCCTCACTGCTTGACAGAGTGACTGGAAGGACTTTTTTGGAAGTCTAGCCTGTCTTTTTTATTTTAATCAAAGTTCTTTTCAAATTCTAAGGTTAATGCCATTTCTTGAAATGCAGTTCACTATAAACACGCTGTTTGCTACCAACACAGTTCAGGCCACATGATGTTTAAGATGCAAAACTTATTGTACATACTTAACCATAAAATGTCAATGTAATAGCGCATATAATTTCACCAGAAGATGCTAATCCCTTATATAATGTAAGAAGATTGATTATCTGGTTTCCGGTAGCAGAGGACACTTAACACATCTGGAGGTTATGGCCTTGTAAACTGCGTGCTGCTTGTCACATTTAGTGGTGCCAGACAGTGCTGCTTTTGTGGCTCATGGAAGTCAAGGTGAATCAGAACTGGGTGGGATCACTTAAAATCAACTGTTTGAGTGAAAGCGTGCGGTGGAGGAATCTACATGGATCTAATAAGGAGGTTTAGTTGCTGAAGTTAATGAGTATTTGTTTAGTTTTATTTTGATTGATTTTTTTTTTATGTTGGCTTTTTTGAGAACGCTTTGATTTTTCTTAGACAATACAATATTGTTTAAATCAGATACTTTCCAGAAGTTTTTGATAGTTGCATTCTCAGTTGTTTTTTTTTTTTTTTTCCCCCTCTTCCGTTCACTGGATGCTGTGTCCATACTGGTTTTAGTGAAGTAAATTCAGAGCCCCAGAGTGAAATAAGGGGCTGGATCAAGTTGGTTGGCAAATTTTTTGCTTAAATCTTTTTGTTAGTGTGAATTGCTAATCAGGAAAAATGAAGGAAAGTCTTTAAAGCTGCATTTCTGTCTTAGTTTTCAATTGCAATGTAGTAACTATTGATTATGCAGTATTAAAATTCATCAATGTTAAATGGTATTATTTTATAATTTTAAGATTTATGGGTAGTTATTTACAGGCCTGTAAAAACAGATGCTAAAGCCAATAGATAGGTAAGTAAAATGTTGTGCTGAAATCCCAGCATTCCCTTAAGTTTTTTCACCGTTCGACACTACCAACAATTATAATTACAACAATTACTTAGGCCTGTCTTAATTAATTTTACACTGGGGAGTAATACAGGGATTTGAAAATGGCTAAAAATTGATTTTTTTTTTCTGTATATGGCCTCTTAAATAAATACCTAAATCTGATAGCCTTGCTCACCTAACTCTGCAAAAATAATAAATACAGTTCTGTTTTTCATTTCCTCTTCAGTTATCTGTTATACACCTCTAATAATAATAATAATAATAGTTATTCTATTTTTAGAATTATTAATTTATGACCAGAAAGGTGTTTTATGCCTAAAGCATTTCTGTAGTTATATGAAAAGCAGTTGTTATATGTTTCAAATGGACCAAATAAAATGAAGTATCAGTTTAGGGGAGGAGAGAAGCAGCACTTGAAGTCTTGTTTTTTTCTATATTGCTCTCAGTGTTTCTAACCCTGTATAGGTTTCTGAAGATACAGACCCAAACTATTCTGCTCTTGTTATTTACACGCTTTCCTCACTCTTCCACTATCGGCTGTTACTACCATGTGCCTGTATTGCCTGCTAATGGATAGGCACATGATTTTTTCAGTAAGATTTTTAGCAAATTTATTGTCAGGAAAATCTTTTGCTAACACAACATAGGAAGAGACGTGGCAGTCAAAATTGACCAACGTATCTGGATGGAAATGTCCAAGTTGCTTTCCTTTGTGAAAGCAAGCAAGATAGTTTGAGCCCAAACAACTCAGAATAAATCTACTTGCATAAGTGAAATCTGTGTACTTATTAGATTTGTGTTTTCTAAATTTATATTGAATTTTGCTATCTACCTTGAATGATTTTTCAGGAATTTATATCAAGAAAAAAGGATCCATAAACTTAGTGTTTAATTAATACAGTAAAAATTAATTTCTTGATCTTGGAAGGTATGCAAACAATTTATGAATAAGTGCTTTGTTGAAAAAATAAATAAATCACTCTAAATACATGTCAATACAGAAAATAGGAAGTGAAAAATAGAATTAAAGTGTTCTACCTGTTGATTTATGATTTTTTGTTTTACTTTGATACACTTAAGTAACTTGAAGAAAATGTGTCTGCTGTGGTCATTGGAAAATGGAACCAAAATTAAGTATTGTGACATAAGTGGATAATGCACAATGAGAGGACAGGCTGTTCTGTGCTCTCGAAGACTTGTCAGTGTTTTATGTCCTGGAAAATTAACCATCAGACCTTACCAGTAGAAAAGCTGAAAAGGGATGCTTCTGAGGTTCGGATCCAGCATCCACTTATTGGAAAAGTACTTCAGAAATATTGTAGAGCGTGTCATTTTGGAGTATTGACTCTTTTTATCTGTACCTTTGTAGGGGGAGTCAATGTCTGAATATTTGTCCTTGGAATATATTTATTTTTTTCAGAGATACATGGGTGATATTTTTTCCTTTGTTTTTGTGAAGCAATCAACCAACATCCATCTTACCGTGTTAGGAAGCAGTGATGTACGTGTGGCTATTTTGTTAGTAAATCAAATAGAGAGATTCCAGTTGCCATCTTAATACAATAAAGATTGCCCTTCTGGATTTTATCATAAGGTTGCTGTACCTTAATCCAGAAGTCTGATCTACTTTGGTCCCCAGGTCATGGCCAGATTGCAGGTGCCACATCTCCCTCATCTCGGCTCACTTTGCAAGTATTGAGAGAGAATTTTTGATTCAAAAGACTACTGCAGAAGATTATGATTCTGTCAGGATTTCAACTTGCTCAAACACATCGTAAAAGATACTCTCCTTCAGTCTGTCCTTTCTAGGGCGATATGACAACTAAATCCATAAAGAGACAGACTTTGTAGACTGTTCATCCTTTACTCTTGACAGAAGAGACTTACGAATCTGTGAAAAGTAAACACTTCTGTAGTGTGGCAAAAGGAATCCTACATTAGGATATTCTGTACTTGAGCTTAACTCCAGCATTGGAATTTAGATCGTTTTAGTTCCTGAGTTTCTGACTTGGATTCCTGCAAGCATAACTTTCTCTTATGTCATGGTTTCCTCTTAGACTCAAGCAGACAGGTTTCTTGCATATCTTAGGCTGTAATATCCTTCATTTGGTGTTGCTTCAGAACAGTATCATGTAAAATGATTAACTGTCCACAAAAGGGATGTTCAAGACTTGAGGAAGTCTTTTTGGATAACAAATTACTTCAGTTGGCTTTGGGCTCTGCCTGAAATTTTAAAAGAGAAAAACTTTCATGACCAGCGAAATCACAGAATTAGGATTTCAGAAAGCAACAAGTGAAAGAGTCATCTTGGGAAAGAGAAATTAGGTACTGTGTGTTTTATTCAGCTATGACCAGTGAGTCAGCGCATGTTAGTGCTTTGTTGTGGCATTGTATTTAAGTGTGGTGTTTGAGGCTCTGTCATCCCACTGTTTTGCCTCTCTCTAAAGATTTAGCTGTGCTGTAGTTTAAAAGCCAGTGCCACAGCTGATCTGCACTGTCAGATCACTGCCACCAAGAGATTTAGTGCGATTACTACAATCAAATCGACAGGTTCTCATCTGTGAGAACCTGGGCTAAACATTGGACCTTAAAGGAAATGTGAAGCTAAGTGAAAAATCCCTGCCTGGTGTAGTCTGTCATGTATGTAGCTTTGTTGGTCTTCAGACTCATTTGGTAAGGGCTAGTAATTGATCAGGCACAACTGTGGCAAATTGCAGCTGTCTGGATTTTGATCAGAGTTCACCTTGTTCATTTCTGGTTTTCCTTTCTGAGTACAGAGCTGGTTCCCAGCTGATTTCCTCATTGCGCAGCAGCGCTTCTGTCTTCTGAATGTTTGTCATCTGAACAGAGGGTCTGTGGAGATACTTCAGCTACCATGGATGTGACACCACAGCTCAGATATATGCTCAATTAGCTGAAATTTTTCCTTCATGTTTGTTTAAGTTGCAGCCAACAGGGCAGCACACACATGAATATGATACCATACTCCACTTAAAGAAGACCCTTTATTTATATGTAGATTGAATTTCTTACGCAGATGTAGAAACATTAAACTAATAAAGATCAAGAAGGTTGATGTAAATAACATTTTTACCTTTTTATATTCCTTAAAAACACTTTGGCTCTACGTTGTTGCTTGGTTTTATGACTTCAGGCCAAAACCAAAAGAATCTGAATTCATCTTCACCCTTAAGAATCCATTATATCGATACAGTTTTTTAGTGCTGAAATAACTGAAATCATGGAATAGTGTGTATCAGCTCAAAAGTTTTAAACAATTTTATGAAAACTGCAAATAAAAAAACTTTGTCAGAAATCTTAATCGGTGTAATAATTAATTTACCTTGATTTTGTATGTAAAAAGGTTTTTCATTTATTACATATTTATATAATTTTAATAAGAAATAAGACATGAGGTAGTTAAAAGCAGAAGTTCCATGTGTTTTGTTTCAGAAATAGAATCAGTTTCATGATTCCATCTGTCTTACTGATAATTTTCGGAAAAGCTTTCTGGTTAAGTTCATCCACCTGCCAAACAGCTTAGTGGTTCTTCGTGCGCTTCAGTAATGTAAGACTCCCTTTTATTTGATGCCCTGAGAACCTTGAATACAAGTCTTTTAAGTTTTTAAATAAGAACCAAGCATATTTGAAACGCTTATCTTTTCAGGAAATCAAGGTGAGGAGGTCACCAAGGTTCAGGAGAAGGGGATATCTATGTGTATATACACACACACACCTTCACTGATAGTGAGAGCATTTCTGTCACCGTTTTTTAGATTACTGTCATGTTACTGCTGAGGCCCCAGCTGAGATCAGAACCCCATCATGCCAGACATTATACAATCGTAGCATAAAAAATAAGCAGCTGAGATGAAACATCAGCAGAGGTGCTTTGTAATCAGTAGTTCAGTAGACATGTTTGTTTATTAGCAAAATATCCTACTGGTTAAGAAGTAGTTCTCTTTAGTGTCTCTTTCAGTGGCTTATTTCTATGCGTTTTAATTTGTTTCTTCAGTTCTTTAAAATGTTTCTTTGCTCTTACTGCAGTTGAGTGAGATTCTAGCTCTGATGCCTTGGGCTGAAAGGTTTGTTAGAAAGTCCCTGCAAAAGGGGTGAAATGTTTGTGTTGGTGCTATGGCCTTCCCTGGCCCCGTGGTGGGTAACTCTTACTCCTTCAAATAACATCTCTTAGGTGGTGGATTATGCTTTTCTGGTGTGACAAAGAACAGGATAATCCTCTTTTTTCCCCAAAAAATAAGAACCTTTCTAACAGCTGTCAGCAGAGATAAAAATATTACCTCTTAAATGATGTTTCTGTGTGGACAAGTTGCTTCTTGACTCCTGCCTTGTTTGTACCCTCCTGGCTTCCATCGTTCTATGTTGTAAGAAGTTATTTAGCTGCTCATTTTGCCTGTTATCTACCAGCTTCTAGTTAGGCCATTTATACATGAGTCAAATAGTGTATTTCCAGACTTTGGTGTATTGCATTTCACTCCTGGTTTAGAAAAAAGAGGTGTTGCTCCTCTGGGGGCTCTAGAGATCTGAATATAGCGTATGGCCATGGTTAAAATGAGTGTGTTCATTTTTAGGGCATGCTACAAAGTTGGGAGGGTCTGGCAGTTTTCAAGTAGAGCTTCCCTGAGCGTTTCGGCTGAGCTGGCTGTGTAAGATACTGATACTGGGAGCAGTGGCTCCGCTGCGTCGTTTTGTTTGGGGGGGACATGGGACAAAACTGGAAATGAAATGTTTGAGGCTTGTCAGTGGTTGCAAGAAAACTGGATGAAGAATGGGCTGCAGGGTTGTTGGTCAGATTGTTGTCATAAGGCTCATATCTCCTCTTTTTATTATCGGTGGATGTTTTATTGAGAGATCCACTGCTACACTTTTTTGGAGAATTGGTTTGTGTTTCTTGTGTTGTTTCACCCTGGTTACGTTAGGTGTGATGGCTGTAGGTAAATGTCTTTCAGAGTGAGCAAGTTTAAAGGAGAAGATGAAACCTTATTTGCACTCAAAGTATAGTAGCTGTTATCGATGGTGAAGTTAGAAATTGTGTTGAAATCAAGAGTTTACTTGTTTACAAGTCCCTAAAGATAACAAATCTTAAAGATAAGATTTTGATTTTAAAAAGCTGAGTTTTATGAAGATGCAAGCTTGAATCAGAAGTTTTACCCTGTCAAGGCAGGAATAAAAGGTTGAAATTTTTTTTTACTTTTAATCTCTGCCAACTTTCTGACTTTCCATGCTTATAGTGTTCATTGGCTTTGTGGATGGTATAAATACTATTTTAGGCCTAAAGAAATTTTTTTCCATCACTTCTGATTATCAATTCCAGGTTAGTTTCCCAGTGTCTCTTGACTGTCTTTGCATCATTGCAGATCTGTCCTTGCCCAGTTGCCCTTCCCCTTGCTGTGTCTGCCTCACGTGCTCTGCACAGGACGGATGTAATTCTGGCTCCTTTCAAGGGGCTCCTCAAGACACTAGTCCAGAAAGGAGGCAATCCAGTAGCTGGCTGTCCAGGATTCTTCTTTAAAAGGAACAATATATATGTTGAATAAAATAACTTTTGGTATTTTGCTTGGATACTTTGTTGCCAGATTTTCTTCTGTGTTTGGTTTCTGTAATTACTGAGACAAGGGCAGGGGGAGGGAAGTAATACTGGCTACAATAACTGCTTTCTAGTCTACTTCCTGCACAAGTACAGCAATCTGAGGGTCAGAGAGGATCACTACCCCTAAATATTTCTCATGCAAGGTTAAAAAGTGGTGTGTAGTTCTCAAACAATTATCAGCTCTTGTTTATTAGGAAAAAAAATAATAGGTGCTTAAATGGCATTTTTACAGTATGGTTTCTTTACTGCCTTGAGTGCTTTTAGCTGTTGCAGGTGTCTCCCAGTTTTAAAGAAACTGAAACATGATCTTCCCCTTAACTTCAAGATATATATCAAATTAATTTTTTACACTTGAAAACACATAAACAGAAATTTCAAGTGCTGGCCAATAAATGAATTCGCTAAAATTTCCTGTTTAGTAAAATACCCCTTAGAAATAAAATGTCATTGTTGGACCTACCAAGGTTCCTATTTCAGTACAGCCAAACACCCTCTGACAAGTAGATACTTGTACTAAAAAATGTCCACCAAGCATGTGCTTAAAAACTAAATGGCTACTTTGGTCTCAAAACATGCCTAGCATTGACCAGGTTTCTGTAGAAGGAAATCTGTTGCAATGTACTTGATTAGTACATAGCTGCGTGGATTAATGTATGTGTATGTGAATTGTGTGGAGTAATAAATGGCATAAAGTAATACAGTTGAAGTTGATCTGTAACTGGATAGGCACAACAGGTTTTCAATGACAAATAAAGAGTTTTATGTAAGAAATTTCTAGGGCATGTGTTCTTTAAAGGGATTCACAGCATTGCAAAAAAGAATAAGTACAATACAATAAAGAATACATCTATGCTGAGTTTAACTAACAGTCTTGAGATACACTAAACACTCACCTGGTTTTGTAGTACCTTGAGGACTTGTAACTAACTCTGCTTGTCTGCTTGTTTATTGGAGTATTTGAATTTCTTCTAATGAAAACCCTGGAGAAAGGAAAGTTTGAGCCTTCTAATATTTCTCTGGAATACTGAAAAGAAACTGGAGACTTGAGTGGCTGTTTGATAACAATACCCTACACCAGTGGTAAGTTTCCTGTCTCCCATAGGTGGGAGTGGGTCAACAGCTATTTCCATTCTATCACTTTTGCTGTTGTCATATTGAAACTCTTCATGCTTGAAATCAAGTGGCTACATAATTGGAACAGCTTGGAATAAACGGATTGTCAGTCTGCTTTTCCTTTTCTATCTACATTAACTAGATCATATAAATAGGAAAGTTAAGGAGCTGTGAGGCTAAGAATCTTTCTGCTTATAAAAGTAGATACTTGTATAATATTATCCAATAATTACCTAGACACATAATGAAAACAGAAAAAACTGTGCTGCAGTCAGCAGATCTTTCCTGTTTATATCAACGGCTTAACTTGACTGTAAGCTTTGAGGCCACATCAAAATAAAGTTTTCTGTAGGTGATTTGTCTCCACTTCTCCGGTATTTAAATTCTACAGTGTTCAGAAAGGAAAAAAAAATTACATATATCAACTTAGCAATTAATTTGCCAGTATTGCTGTAAGACTTGAAATATGAACATTTATCTGCTCCTCATTATACAGGGCTTCTCTTCTGTACAAAGCTCAGGACCGAAGAAAAGACTGCTTGATTTTGTCCCTTTGACTATTTACAATTCCTTATCTTGATTGAAATCCATATCTTGAACATTCTCTACAGTTATATATAGTATTTATTTCATGTACGGGTGTAGGCAAACTTCTGTGTGTTACAAATCAAGCACACTGAACGAAATCCTGTCTTCAGTAAAGACGGAAGCTTTTTGCCTCTTGGAGAAATGTATTTCCCCTGGTTGTTATAGCTTACATTTCTAATGCTTGACTTTTAATTTATATATATATATATTTTTTTTTTCCCCTCCCCTTAATGTTCACGAGGGATAAACGGCTATTTTGAGTGGGAGCTTAAAATTCAGAACAACTAGATTCTGTTACTGCTGTTGTTACTGACTAGTGATGTGAAATTTTCTGGGTCATATAATGTCCTTCATGTCAGCATCCTTTGTTGTAAAATGAAGCTAATTCAGCTTTGAAAAGTACTGGAAAAAAAAATTTGTGTCTTTTAAAGAATGTATGGAGTTCTGTTGGCATTCTAAGTCATCGTTAAAAAATACTTAAGTTTCTGAAAGCAGTACTCACTACTTATGCTGTCAGATCTTCAGACAGTAACTGTTAATTTTTGGAGCCCTGGTGTGATTCTCCTTTTAGCAAATTATTCTGTAAATTGAACTGTTTGGCATATTAAATACATATACATAGCTGATGCTATTTTGAGCACATGCATTTATGTCCAAGTGTTGAGTGCAATATATATATAATGTGAAATGCACCTGTATTAGGAAAGAAATATGATTAAATAGCATTATGAGATGTAAAAAAAAGGGTTTAAATTTGGGTTAGGGTACCATAAAAACACTGAAAGCAAGACTCATAAAAAGAATGGAAGTTCCTTTTCAGATATATTTAATAGTTTTTCTTTTTTTTAAGGTAGCTTTTTTACTACAAACAGTAGTAAAAATGACAAATGGTTGTGACATGAGTACAGGCTGTTACCTGGAAAACCATAGTCCTCTACTCTGCAAGGGTGTAGTCTTTGTTTTGTACATTCAGAAAATGGACATAACATTTGGTGTGATTTGAAGACTATAAAGTGGATGGATGTAACTGAAATTTTTAAGGATATGTGAAAATGATGTGACTATTTGTGGCTTGTAGACAGGGGAATCTGGAGATCGAGTTCTGTAGTGCTTAAAAGTGTTAAGAATCTCACCATTAGCAGCTCAGCAATTAACACATTAGACAAATAATTTGCAGTGCTCTGACTGAATCACAGAAGAACAGTGACCTTGCACATGTTCATGCTGCTCTGGCGTTGCGCTTTATCTTTATATGAGCAGATTTTTCTTATTGAAGTGTTAAAATACATTCTGAAAAAAGAAACTACATAAATGTTGTTAGGCTGGGGACAATTTCAGTTTCAGATATGCTCATCTCTTCTTTATAAGTGAGTAAACTTAATTGAATGAGAAGACGAACCTAATAGTTTAACTAGAAGCACTCATAATATTATTACTTTTTAAAAGGCACGGCTGTAATGAAGTGGCTTTAAATTACTGAGTGGATAGATTGGGAAGCTTGTTCGTTTTAATGGTGGAATAGCAGTATGCTTAATTTCATCTGTTTTCCAGAATGTACTGCAATGTTTCACTAAACAGTACGAAGGAAAACTTTCTATATTTAGTGTGACGTGGTCGCGTAATTAGCCAGCCTGAAATGTCTGGTACTTGTAACATTTAAGTGCCCACTAGTTTTGAATCATGGACATGATACCTGAATTTAACCATTAAGTAACAAGAGGAGATGTGACCATTTGTTTTTCAGATGTTCTTCCTTTCTCTTTCCCTCTCTTTCCTATGGATCTTTGGGAAACATAGGAATTTCGTTGGATTGTGAGCCCTAATGTGAACTCAAGGAGAGCATGAATTTTTACTGCTGTTGCTATGTTCAGTGCCTTTTGTACTTCTACTCACTGTGCTCCTGCTTGTGTTATCCAATTGTACTTTGAGTTGCTGTTGGTTTGAGATGAAAATCCATCTGATCTTTGTGAGGTTTAAATGAAATCTACCACAAGAGTTTTACAAGTGGAGCAAGCGCGCGCACGCACACACAAATATATAATCACTCAAGATTTAAATAAGCCCAAATCATTTCCTATTCTATCTTTGAAGTTGATTTATCAAATAGAGAGTTGTTCATTGGTAGTCAAATGTTTTTATGCACATTTCTGTTGAGAAAATGGATAATGTCTTGCTGTTGATGAGAGAATGTTGAACTTGTATGTTTTCCATTATTTATACAGGTTTTTGCTTTCCAGTAAGTTTTAGAGTCATTGTTATCACAAAATAAGTATTTTTAATTTTTATATTCAAACTGACATTTTTCATGAGGTTCACCATATACTTCTCTATTTCTTAGCTGACTTCTCCATTAGAAACTAAAGCAAGTGTAAGGTCTCCCAAGTTGTTTTTCTCACCAGTATGCAGCCTGGCGATGAAATTGAGCATTCCCCAAGAGGTGGGTTACCTAGATGGCAATATGTCTGCTTGGCTCAGATGAGAAATATCAATCAGGATCTGAATGCATCTTCCATATCAAAAATTTTCTTAACGCTTCATCTTTCTGAGCTGATTGCTACTGTATAGCTCAGCTGCTGTGACCCGTGTGAAAACAGGCTTAGTGCTGCCATAATTCATCACTAGTTTTTAAGCATTGTTGGGAGTTAGGAAGTTGTCAAATGGCCTTTTCCATGCCAAAAAGAAGCTTACCTAGTACAGAGTAACTGCAAGTTTGTGTGCTGTGTATTTTGTGTTGGTTTTACAGTTTTAGTAGTAGTCCAAATTCGTCAGAAATGCATGTGGCTGAAACTTCTTAGCAGCGGTCTGGACAAACTGCTTCTTTCAGGCACAGCAGGCTGTCTTCTCCTAGACTACATTATAGCTTCTTAATGAATGAACCTTCTTGCTGAATGTAATCATAGACAGGGAAGTATTTGATCATGTTCAGAAGGGCTTTGGCATGATGGGTCCATTTATTAGTCTGTGTGGCAGTGTTTGGGGAAGTAAGTGGGGGATCTCATGTGGGTAGGACTCAACTCTGTTGTCCACAATGTAAATTTTTTTTTTTTTTCCCCCTAACAAAACATAATTTGTCTTGGAGTTCTGTGTTGTGTGCACCTTTGCCCCCTGAGATCTCCACAGGAGATACTTGGTCTATTAATATATAAATGGTAGGTAGAGAGGAACATGAAACAGAACTTCAGAGTCATGTCCCAGTGGTAATTCTCATGAAAACCTTCCTGGTTTTGATGTTTTCTCTCTTGAGCTGTTATCCCTGGAGAAAAGAGACTAAAATTGTGTGCTGTAAGATAGGGCAGCATCCTTCCTGTCAAAGCTGGTTATATAGTGCAGTGCTTACTGATTTGACTACCACATCACCAGTTGTCCAGGAGACAGTTAGAAAGAAACCAGTTTTTTCCTGAAATGGTAATGTAATATTGACTCTGACCCATGTTTAGATTCTGCTGTGTTTTTTGTTTGAGAGGTTTGTCAGAGAGGTGAGACACTGGAGGTAAGACCACAGCTAGGCAGAGCTTGTTAGGATTATTCATGACACTTCCAGCATTTTTAAAATGTCAGTTTTACAACATGAAAGTGGAACTTTCCCATTTACACTGAACCAATAAATTGGACTGTTTGAGGGCTTCCTAATTTTGCCGCCCTTTCTTCTCTTTTGTATTTCAAGCACTCTTTCCAACTTAATGCTTTGGTTTGGTAAATGAATACACAACACCCTGAGACTGCTGTAGTTAAAGATCCTTATAAGAGGAGATGATTATTTAGGTTAAGGCATAGTGATAAGCCTTGTTATTCTTTAGAAGCCATTCAGTTAAAGCAGTTGAGCTCAGACCTGTTAGTGCAGAGGGGAGCTGTGTATATGTGAAATGTCCAGGTGGATGAACTGACTCTCACTTTTCAGCATCAATTACAGTTCTCCTGATCTATCAAAATGTCTTCCATTTACAGGCAAGGTAAAACTTTTAACATTTTGAAAACTTCTTGCATCTAGTTGGGTGACTTTCACACCAATCAGGCATTAGGTGCCAGTCTCCTTTTAAGAAATTGCAATGTTTGAAGATCTTGTGTGTGAAATTAGGTTGTTTTATTGTTTTCCCCAAAGAATAATATGTTAAACTCACAGCAGCATAGCTAGACTATAGCCTGTGGGTCCTGACCTACATTTTTTACTCTACAGAGCATGAAATATCTTGCTCTATATGATGCCAAGTCACTGTATGATTAGAAATTACATTAAATTGTATGGTTCTGCTATTCTGGATTAAAAAGTGACTGATTTAGTTTAGAGGCAGCTAATCATTATAGTAAGTCAAGATTTGATATATTGCAAAATGAACTTAATGTTTCTTTTCTTCTACCTCATTGCCTTTCCTTTATTTTTCTTTTTTTATATTATTTTTTTCACATTAATAGGTGATATATATATATTAATAAGCAGACTTGATACTGCAGTATTTAAACTGCTGCAAATATATGGAAAGCTTGAGTTCTTCCTGCACTTTCTGTGATCTGGTGATGATAATGATGGTGTTTCAAACCCAACTTGAACAAAAATAAATGATGCCTGAAGTTTCAGTGTCTTTGAAAATTAAAACTCATGTGCCTTTCTTTTCCCCATCACTGTAATTACATAGTTCTAGTCCCACAACTCAGTGAGCAGAATTCATTTGGCTGGATGGCAAATGAGGACTCTTCATGTATTTTTTTATTTTTTTTTTTCCCCTCTCTGACTTTTTTTTTTTTTTCTTATAAATGGGTTTAGTCTTATACCACTGAAACCATCTCCTCTGTCAGGTTAACATGTTTTGGTCATGAACTCTGAAACTGGAAACCCAGTGATTATTTCTTTGAGCCACACTTAGGGCATTTGAACTCCACCATAAACCTTCAAGCTGTTTGCATTAGTGCAAGTAGTTCTCTACTGGAACAGAGCGGTTGTGTTTTCTTGACTTTCTCTGCATCCCAGAATTGAGAGAAGAAATAAGCTTCAAGCAATAGACTCAAGAAATATGAAAAATCTTGACTGGTATTTTGGGAATGTTGTACTAAAATACGTGCTATGTGTGATGCCTTATCTTTAAATTGATGCCATTGGAAGATAATGAGTGTAAATTCTCAGTGAGTTTAGTAATTGGTCTGTGAACCAAATGTCACCATTATGAATGTGGCTGTTGTGCAGGAACTGACTGGGAGCAGAGCCATGGCACTGAACTTACTGAATATTGCAAATTATGTAATGTCTGGTAATACATTATTAATATGGTTATTATTAATATGGATAGTTAAAACATGGGGAAAAAAGACAAAAGAACTCCAAGCATGATTAAATGGAAGAAAGAAAGAAAGAAAGAAAGAAAGAAAAAAAAAAAACCAAAAACACCACCCACAAAAAACCCACAAAACCAAACAAACCAAACAAACAAACAAACAAAACCCCCCAAACCAACAACAGCAACAACAAAAAACCACAACACCAAAACCCACTTTTATTATATTCCTGGAGAATGGTTTGACAAATTGATTAAAGAGATGAAAACTGCAACCATTGCTATTGACAAATTAACTCTAGATTTGTTGACCCAGTGAGAAAATGACCTAAAACCCCCTGAAATTAAAACATTTCAAGGTGAAAGAAATATCACACAGTTTCTGGGCTGTGTTAGCTTAAACCTGTAATTTACAATCATTGAGATTCTCAGAAGTAGGCCAGAAGCATAGGATGGCTTGTGTAGGACTTCATCTTTGGCCACAGTCCCACCTTAGAGAATTCCTGACAGCTTTTCCCTCTATTACTGTCTTCCCTTTTTAAATCTTGACCAGTATAAAGAGGATGGCACAACCACTGTTTTGCTTTGTAGATGGAACATAAAAATGAATGGGCCCTTTGTGAATAGGGGTGTGTAAACCTCTTGTAACCCTGAACATCTTCCATAGGGGATGTATAGAGCCATACTGGGAATCTAGGGATTTGAGAAAGTCCCAAAGAAAACTTTGGAAATGCTTGGGATATCCTTATTTTGTGAAACAAGGACAATATAGAACGTCCTTCAGAATGCTGTCTGAAGTGTCAAATGAGCAGTATCTCAGCTTCTTGTGATCAATAGAGTTGTTCTTTTTTTCCCCAGTGAAAAGACATTTAGTGCTATGATGAGATATAGCTAAATTAATTAAGTGCATAGATCATCCAGTCTTAAAATCATATTATTATGATGTGTAAGAAAACAATGACACTCAATTTTGATTGATCTGTTCAATATATTTGGACAGATCTTTAGCTTCTCGGAACTGGCTTTGCTCCACTGAGTTCATTAGAACTGCTTTGCTTTACATAGTGCTGTTATCTCAGTAGCCCTATATTTATTTTGTCTTGACTCTTGTTAGCAGGTTTTGGTTTGTTTAGTTTTGTTTGTTTTTTTCATTGAAGGATTCATTGTGCTGACAGAAACTCGGTTTACAGGAATGTGGAATTTCTAGTAGATGTAGTTTGCAGTTGTGGTTTATAACTCCACAGAGTTATGGATGGAAACCTCATTGAAATACGTCATATTTATAGCCCTAATAATTTAGGAACTATAACAACAACAACTAAAAATCCTTGAAAAGAATAAAGAAGCCGAGCATAGAGATAGAAGCACTCTGGTTTTTTGGTCAGTAATATAAGATACAAAGACCATATAGTAAACAGGTATGGTGACCGTGATGCCCTTCATTGAAGTCACTCTTTCATTCCCTGTACTTGACTTCGGAAATTGAGAATTATTTGCTGGTCTGGCCTCTGCTGGGAAGGAGGTGGTGCCGTACGATAGTGGATGTGCACACAGGTGTGTGGGGTTGTCTTACATGGTGTAGAGGCCTTTTGCTCTTAAACAAGAGAAATAATACCTGCCAAGGAGACTCGACTGCACATCTTAAATATAAGAGTTTAATTGCTATTGGAGGGTAATGTCCTTTCAGTGCCAGAATGAAGCTGTTTCTGCTGTACTTTAAGAAAAATATACTTACACTCAAGAAGAAATGGTTAAAAAATAGCAGGGCATTCTAACAACTGAACAATGATTTTGAAACTATGTAAGGTACATACATATCCTATATTCTTATGTGAGTGCCAGAAGAAAATGCTGTCGACATGAAGTTAAAAAAGATCCTTGGCACCCTTACAAAAGTTGCTTGCAGAGGTTTCAGTGCACTGTGCAATCAGTTTTCATTTTTATATTTCCTTTAAGCTCATCCCTATCAGCATGAAAATAAACAAAGAATGTGTCATTGAATGAGAGTGTCTTGAACAGACAACATAGCTGTGTATAAGCAGATGTGAATTTACTTTCATATTTCAGACTATTCCTCTGTTAAAAACTGTTATTTCCAATAATACAATCAGGTTTTGGAAATGACCGTATCATTGATCTCAGGTATCATTTTCCATCTTAAATATGAATTCCTGATGCAGAAATACAATCCAATGTGGGGGGAAAAAATAAAGAATTACCTAAGATGTATTGCAAGTACATTTCTGCAAGAAATAGTAAAATAGTAAAATACCTAAGAATTGCAGCTTTGCCCAAATCTGATTCTCTTGAAGAGCAATTTACTATGGAAGCTAATGGACGCCTATCAGATTTTGCAAGAATGTTGAGTTTACAAAATTCATTAAGAGAATTTTAGCTATCTCATTTGTGAATTTGCTTTTGATTTTAATGTCAACATTGAATAACCAGAGACTATTTTGTCTCATGAAGACTTTTCTAGGATATTTAGTAATGTTAGAAATGCTGGAGACAGACTAAGAGACAGCGTGTGACAAAGTGAATCGTGATGTGTGTGGTGGCTTAGAATATAAATCTGCAACATGCACAACTTCCTTCACACTTGGGCCTTCAGAGAGAGTTGGAGTAATGAAGATGTTTAATACTTTAGGAGATAAGGCTCTTGAACTATATACATTTGAAAGTTATGATGTAATTTTCAAGCAAAGATGCTGTTTTGCAAATTGCATCTGCAGAAAAGATCTGAAAGTAGCCAGGGATGTTGACAGAATGGCTTGAATCATTTGACAGAATCTTTATTTTCATTGTTTTTTAATCAGTAGAATCAAGTTGGAGATTGAACAAAATTTATTTTGTTTTGTAAGTCCTGCCTGACAGGATATGTCCAAAGAAAGAGGAAAACACTGTGGATAGAGATATATATATATATATATATATATATATATATATAAAGTGTCCAGTGGG